>PVJL010002802.1:0-180150 GCA_004026885.1 Lyroderma lyra
CTGGAGATCATCATGCTTAGTGAAATAAGCCAGACAGAAAAAACAAAGAACTGCATGATTTCACTCATATGCGGAATATAAAACTGAAAGCAAAGAAAAAAGAAATGAACAAACAAATAACCCATGGACACAATCGATAGTTTAATGTTTATTTGGGGACGAGTGGGTTAGGGAGGGGAGAAAGGGGAGGGGGTGGGAGGAGGTCGGGGGAAGCTAAATATAAGGTGATGGAAAAAGAAGTCACATTAGGTGGTGAACTAATTATACATCAAGTTGACAATGCACTGTAGAATTGTATGCCTGAAACCTATGTAATCCTTGCTAACAGATGTCACCCCAATAAGTCTAACAATAAAAATGAATTAAAAAAAAAAAAAGCAAAGAAAAGATGAAATACTGCCATTTGCAACAAAATGGATGGACCTCGAGAACATGCTAAGCAAAATAAGCCAGACAGAAAAAAACCAAGAAATATATGACACTTCACTCACATGTAGAATATAATACTGAAAGCAACAAAGAAAAAAAAAAACTTCATGGATACATTCAATAGCGGAAACCTAGGGGTAAGGCGGGAGAGGATGGGAGAAGAGGGAGGGAGTGGGTGAGGAGGGAGCGGGAGCCAAATATATGGTGATGGATAGAGAACTCACACTGGGTGGTGAACACTTAATGCAACACATAGATGATACACTGTAGAATTGTACACCCAGATCCCATGTAGTTCTTATTAATCAATGTCACCCCAATAACTCTAACAATAAAATAAAAACATTTTTAGATTTTTTTGCGACTCTTTTTTTCTTTTTTGCTCTTCAGCTGTTATTAGTGTTAGTGTATATTATGTGTGGCCCAAGACAATTCTTCCAATGTGGCCCAGGGAAGCCAAAAGTTTGGGTGCCTCTATTTTAAAACAAAGGCATACCAAGAGACTCTAAAGAAGGACCCAGTAATCATACTCCTAGTATTTATCTGAAAAAACCAAAACTCTTATTTCAAGGGGATGTGTGCATCCACATGTTCATCGCAGCACTGTTTATAATAGCCAACGTATGGAGGCAGCCTTGGTGTCTGTTAATGGAAGAATAGATAAAGAGGAGGTGGTACATATAGAATAGTGCTTGGCTATGAAAGGGAATGTGTTCTTGCCATCTACAGGGGCAAGGATGGACCTTGAAGTTATTTTGGTAAGTGGAGTATGTCAGACAGAGAAAGACAAATGCAATATCATTTCATTTATCTGTAGAATCTAAAGAACAAAATAAACATGCAGTAACAAACTTATAGATACAGAAAAAATTTTGATGGTTGCTAGATGGAAGGGGTCTCAGGGGTATGGAAAGGAAGGAAGGGGTTAAGAAGTACAAATTAGTTGTTACAAAGTAGTCATTAGGGTGTAGGTTATAGCATAAGGAATATAATCAATAATATTTTAATAACTATGTATGGTGTCAGATAGGTACTAGACTAGTAAGGGGAATAATTTATTAAATTATATAGATGTCTAACCACTATGCTGTACACCTGAATTAAGATAAAATAATATTGAATGTCAGATGTAATTGAAAGTTTTAAAAAAGGAGGAAAAGTGAGGGGAATAAGAGGTCCAGATTTCCAGTTATAAAACAAGTAAGTCATGAGGATGTAATATACAGCATAGAGAATACAGTCAATAATATTGTAATGGCACAATATGGTGTCAGATGTTTCTGAACTTATCATGGTGATTACTCCTTTAGGTATACAAACATTACATTAGGTATAACCGTGAAACTAATATAATATTGTATGTATGGTTAGTTTTCTGTTTATACTCCTGTTTTAATTTTTTTATTGTTAAATTTATTGGGGTGACATTGATTAGTAAAAATTACATAGGTTCCACGTGTACAATTCTACATTACATCTTCTATGTATTGTATTATGTGTTCATCACCCATAGTTAGTTATCTTTCCATCATCATATTTTTGTGTCCCTTTCCCTTGTCCCCTGCCCTCCCCTATATTGTATGTTTTTTAATATACATTAAAAATGTATATTTTTAATAAAAATCTTTTAAAATATCACATAATAGTTATAGGGATGTAAAATGCAGCACAGGGCATATAGTCAACAACACTGTAATAACTATGTATGGTGTTAGATGTATCAGAATGAGGATTTAGTAAGTTGTATAAATGACTCATCACTATGCTATACACCTGAAACCATTATAATATTGCATGTAAAATGTAATTGAAAAACAAAAGTCTCAAAAAAATCTTTAAAAATATATAGCTACAACATAAACAGCAAAAAAAATTTTTTTTCCAATAAACAACCAAACTTTACACCTCAGGGTGGTATCCTAAGTTCCAGGTGACTTGGTCACAGAAGAAATGCCCACCTCCCCAGGAAATCTTCCACCATGAGAAGCTGGACAAGGCAAAGAAAATAAAGCACTCTAGCACTACCTATTAGAAAACAAAAGAAAGACCTCTTTGTATCAACCTGCTGCAGAATTCATTCCCATAGATATGCAGGAAGAAAAATAATCTATCAATTACTATGAATAATCAAGGTAAGAAGGCAGCCTAGGAAAACAATTTAAAATCTCCAAAAAGTAAACAGACATAAAAATATGTGACTTATATGACAGAGAATTTAAGACTACAGTTCCAAAAAAAATGCAATGAGATGCAAGAAAACTCAAATAGGCACTTTAATGAAATCAGAAATAAAATCAACAACAACAAAAAGAATATTTTACTGGGAGTTCCCTGGTGATGTAGCGGCTTAAGGCTTCATTCAGCGCTGGTGCTGTCAGTGCTGTGGCCTGGGTTCGAATACCAGCCAAGGAACTACCCACATACAAAAAAAAAAAAAAAAAAAAAGAAAAGAATATTTTACCAAAGAGATTGAAATTTTTAAAATGAACCAAATAGAAATTTTGGAGGTGAAGAACTCAATAAAAAGATGAAGAATGTAATAG
Organism: Lyroderma lyra; assembly: GCA_004026885.1. Classification (NCBI taxonomy): domain Eukaryota; kingdom Metazoa; phylum Chordata; class Mammalia; order Chiroptera; family Megadermatidae; genus Lyroderma; species Lyroderma lyra. Next base: position 2,973 of record PVJL010002802.1, read on the forward strand.
CCATATAGAGGAAAGAATTAATTATATCAAAGATAAAAATCTGGAAATGACACAGATGGAAGAAGAAAGAAACTTGAGAATTAAAAGAAACGAAAGAACTCTAAAAGAACTAACAGACTCTACCAGAAAGAACAACATAAGAACAATGGGTATACCAGAAGGAGAAGAGAGAGCGAGAAGGGCACAGAGAGTTTATTTAAACAAATTATAAGAAGTCCCCAAACTTATAAAAGGAACTGAATCCTCGAATCCAAGGAGCAATCAGAATTAGTAACCTAATTACTTCAATCCTAACAGGCCTTGTCCAAGGCACATTGTATTGAAGCTGTCAGAAATGAATGACAAAGAGTTCTCAAGGCAGCCAGCGAAAAGAAGATAGTAACCTCCATAAAAAATGCCCATTAGAATGTTACCAGATTTTTCAGCAGAAACTCTATAAGCCACGAGGGAATGGAATAAAATATTCAGACTATTGAAAGAGAGAAATTACCAGCTAAGAATAATATGCATACACCCAGCAAAGTTGTCTTTTAGATATGAAGAGAAGTAAAGACCTTTCTTGATGTACAGAAGTTGAGGAAATTTTCCACCAAAGGCCTGAATTACAAAAAATACTTAAGGAAGCTATTCAACCAGAAACAAAAAGCCAAAAAAATACGAAACTATGAGCAAGATTACTAACAGACAGCAACAGGAAATGGCAACCCCTACACAGAATAGGGCACTATACACTTAACTATACCATAAAAGGTAAAGAAGATAAAAATATCAAAATAAAAGAAAAAAGTAGAAGACAAATTGCAACTACAACTCAGAAATGAACTCACAGCATAAATAATTCGTGATGACCAAAACAAAAGAGGAGGGAGTAAAGATCTAAATTTGCAGAGGGGAATGAAGATAATATGCATGCAGAAGAAAAAGGACTACTGTATTCTTTTACATAAACCTCATGGGCACTCAAAAAAATCCAGAACTGAGACACATAACATAAAACAAAAGGAAACAGGAAAAAAATCATAGAATACTACTGAACTATAATAAAATAACAGACAGAAACAAAAAAGCAAAGAAACAATGGAGACACTGAGCTACCAGAAAACAAAAGATAAAATGGCTATAGGAAATCCTAATATATCAATAATCATCCTAAATGTAAATGGACTGAGCTCACCAATAAAAAGACATAGAGTAGCACATTGGATCAAAAAACAAAATTTAACTATATGCTGCCTCCAAGAGACACATCTAGCTGCAAGGACAAATATAGACTCAAAATGAAATGGTGGAAAATGATACTCCAAGCAAATGTTACCCAGAGAAAAGTGGGTGTAGCCATATTTGTATCTGATGAAACACACTTCAGGATAAAAAAGATAACAAGAGACAAAGATAAATATTTCAAATGAAAAAGGGGACAATACAACAAGAACACAAAATACTTATCAATATGTTATGACTGGAATCAGAGATAACCAAAATATACAAAGCAACTACTAACAGAACAAAGGGAGAAACTGAAAAAAACACAATTATAGTAGGGGACCTAAATACAGCATTGACAGCTATGGTGAGATCATCGAAACAGGAAATCAAAATGAAATAGCAGCTTTAAATGATACATTAGAGAAAATGGACTTAATTGATATTTACAGAGTACTTCATCCTAGAACACAAGACTATGCATTCTTTTCTAGTGCTCATGGAACATTCTCAAGGATAGATCATATATTGGGACACACAACTAGCTTCAGCAAATTTAAGAAGACTGATATCATACCGAGCATATTCTCTGACCACAAGACTTTGAAATTGGAGATCGGCTGCAAAAAAAAAAAGAAAATACACAAATATGTGGAGATCAAACAACATACTATTAAAGAATGACTGGGTCAAAGAAAAATAAAAGGAGAGAGCAAAAGATACATAGAAATAAATGAGAATGAAAACACATTGTATCAAAATTATTGGGATGCAGTAAAAGCAGTGTTAGGGCAATTTACCATATTCTATAGTGTATAATGTGCACTTTTTTGCCCAAATTTGTGAGGGAAAAATAAGGATGCACACTATAGAAATGTTTTTAATTATTTTATTTATGCTTATGAGTTAAACTCCAGAAATCAGTAACAATATCCATTTGCAAAATAATACCCTGAAATATGATAATTGGTTTTTTAAATCAAATAAATTTTATACATAAAATTTTTGTAACCTTGCATCTGTTCTTGTGTTTTGTAATTATTTGTTACATAAAATTTCTTATACCATAATATGTTAAAAAATAAATGCTAAAATTTCTGTATAATACAAAACACAACTACCTAAATATAAACAAACAAAAATTTGAATTAAAAAATTAAAATGAGAGATTTTTTCCTGAAAGTTTGGGTGAAAAATGTCAGTGTGAAATATACACAGCAAAATATTGTATATCATTATAAGCCTACCTCAAGAAACAAGAAAAATCCCAAATAAGCAACCTAACACTACATTTTAAAGAACTAAAAAAAAGAATAATGAAAGCCAAAGTCAGCTGAATGAAGGAAATAATAAAAATTAGAGAACTAAATGAAATAGAGAACAAAAAGATAATAGGAGAATTTAATGAACAAAGTGTTGGTTCTTTGAAAAGATTAATAAAATTGACTAACCATTGGCTAGACTCAGCAAGATAAAAAGAGAAAAGACAGAAATAATCAACATCAGAAATGAAAGAGGAGAAGTTACAATGGCTACCATAGAAATACAAAGAATTATATCAGAATACTAACTCTGAAGGACTACATGCCACCAAATTCAATTAACTTAGAAGAAATGGACATTTTTGGTGTACCGTATTATGAGGTGTATGAACCTATGAATTAGTTAAGGTTTCATTTCTCTCAGGTAAATACTAAAGTGTGATTGCTGGGTTGTATGGTTAATGTATATTTAAGTATAAGGAACTGCCAGACTATTTGCCTAAGTGGCTAAACCATTGTGCAATCCCACTAGTAATGTGTAAAAGTTCCAGTTGCTCCATATCCTCACTCAAACTTGATATTGTATTTTTTAAAATTTTAGACATTCCAGAAAGTCTGTAATGGTATCACATTGTGCTTTTAATTTGCATTTGTTTAATGGGTTATGATGTTGAGAATCCTTTCAGGTGTTCATATTCCATCCATATATCTTCTTTGGTGGAATGCCCGTGCAAATCTCTCACTCATTATTTTTTTTGTGTGGGGGGAGTAGTTCCCTGGCTGGGAATCGAGCCCAGGCCGCAGCACTGAGAGGGCCGAAACCTAGCCACTACACCACCAGGGACCCCCCCCCCCCCCGCCATTTTTCAAAAATGGAGTTGTTTTCTTATTGTTGAGTTTTGAGAGTTCTTTAATATTTTGGGTACAGTCCTTTGCCAGCTTTATCAGTTGCAGAGATTTTTCTCCTACTCTGTGGCTTGTTTTTTAACCCGTTAACAGTGTCTTTTGTGGAACACAAGTCTTGCAATTTTCATAAAGTCTAAGTTGATAAATTTTAGTATTATGCTTTTGGTGTCATAATTATCATGTGCCTTACCATAGTTACAAAGATTTTCTCTTTTTTTTTCCCTAGAAATTTATAGTTTTAGATTTGTAACTTTTGATCTGTGACCCATTTTGAGTAAGTTTTTGCATAATGTGTAAGTATAGGTTGGGTTTACTATTTGGCATAGGGATGTTTACATGTTCTACCTTTGTTTGTTGAAATGACTATCTGTTCTCCATTGAATTGATCTTGCCCTTATGTAAAAAAGCGATTGATCATGTATGTGTCTATTTCTGCATTCTATTTTGTACCATTGATTTATGTGTCCATCTTTTCACTAATACTATACTGTCATATTACTGTAGTTTTATAGTAAGTTTTAAGATCAGGTTGTGTGAATTCTTCAACTTGTTCTTTTTCTAAATTGCTTGGGCTATTTTTTAATTTTCTATATAAATTTTATAATCATCTTGTCAATTTCTGTAGTTTTTCTAAGATTTATTTTGAGATTGTGTAAATTCTATAGATCTATTTGGATAAAACTGACAGCTTAACAATATTGAATCTTCCAATCCACAAACATGATATATTTTTCATTTAATTAGGTCATATTTTATCAGTATTTTATAGTTTTCACTGTGTAGATTCAGTACTTTTTTGTGAGACAAACCTGAATACTTCCTGTTTTTTGGTACTTTTACAAATGGTACTTTAAAAAAATTATTTCCAATTATTCATTGCTTATATAGAAAAATACTACTGATACATTATGCTGACCTTGAATTAGCAATTCTAATTACGTCAGTAGTGTTTTTTCAGATTCTTTAAGATTTTATATGTAGATAATTATGCTTTCTCTGAATATAGACAGTATTATTTCTTCTTTTCCAATCTATATGCTTTTTATTTCTTCTTCATGATTCATTACACGGCTAGAACCTCCAACATGTAGGCATGTTAGGAGAACACGCCCTTGCTGTCAAGCAGAACAATGTATCGTTACCAATGCCAGGAGCAGTCTCCAACAACATGAAGGATAGCAAAGATCACCACTATGCTAATCACCAGGAACAGAAGTCAAAACTCTTGTGCCCACTACATTTTGGTACTGGAGTTGCCAAGGAAAACACAACACAATCAAGCACTAGATGGAATAACAATTTTACTTACACAGAGAAAAGCCAGAGAAAGATCGGCTCCAATATTGCTCATCAGTGCTCCATGGCCCACAGGTCCCAACCAGGCAGCCAAAGCAGAGCAATGAGCCTGCATACGTCCCTCTTGTGCTATATAATAAAGGACGTTTTTCTCCTCCTCCAGTAAGTCTGAAGTACTGAAAGCTGGGAGTGTGCCTGAGGGCCACTGACACACATGCTTAAGTGTAACAAAGGAGTGAGTCTGAAATAGGGGAAGATATTCCCACAAGGCGAAAAACCTGGCACTGGTTGTGTGGGCTTCTCTCTCTTGTTCCAAGCCCAAGGCCTGTTCTTATGTGACTAGATGTGAAAAAACAGTGCATATTAGACTATCTTTCCCAACTTTCGTCTTGTGGTTGACCTTGGGGGTAAAGCATTTAGTCTTTGATAATGGTTGTGGGTTTGTTTGTTTTTTAAAAATAGGTGTGGTTGTAAATCTGAGGAAATTCTCTTTTACTAGTTTGTTTAGAGTTTTAAAATAGTATGTGCTGAATTTTATTCAATGCCTCAATATGTATTATATATAGATTCAATTTGCTAATATTTTGTTGAGGATATCTGTGTCTATGTTGATGAGAAATATTTATATGTTTGTTTATTTTGTAATGTTATATATTTTTCTGATTTTTGGTTATCAAGGTAATCCTGGCCTTGTGAGTTAGGATATTTTCTTTTCTGTTTTTTGGGAAAAATTGTGTATAATCAATATTAGTTCTCCCATAAGTGTTTGGTAGAACTCACTAGTGGAGACATTTGGACCTGAGATTTTGTTCATTGGAAGACTGCTACAAATTCAGTTCTTCTAGTAGACACAGGACTATTCAGGTTATCTATTTTGTCTTGAGGGAATCTTTTTAGTTTTTCTCTCATGTGAATTTCTTCTTTTCATCTAAATTGTAAAATGTATAAGGTTGTTTGTAATATTTCCTTATTCTTATATTTGTATATTCTGTAGTCATGCCTCCTCTCATTCCTGATATTGGTAATTTTTGTCATCTCATTGTTTTTCTTCATCACTATGATTAGAGGTTTATCAATTGACCTTCTCAAAGAATCAGCTTAATGTTCTGTTTTCCAGTTTACTGATCTCTGTTCTTATTATTTCTTTCCTTGTGCTCGCTTTGGATTTAATTTGCTCTTTTTAATAGTCTTTTATGGTAAAATATTAGATGACTTGACACTGCTCTTTTTTTATAAGTATTTAATGTTACAGATTTCCCCTAACCATGCTTTAGCTGCACCAGACATATTTTGGTATGTTGTGCTTTTTCATTTCCATTCAATTCAAAATATTTTCTCATTTACTTTGTGATGGCCTCTTGGACCCTTAGGTTTTTAGAAGTGTGTTATAAAATTTCTAAATATTTAAGTATTTTTATAGATTTTTTGTTATTGATTTGTCATTAGTTTAGTTCCATTATGTTTAGAAAATATACTTGGTATAATTTAAATTTCAAAAATGTCCCTTAAGGTTGTTCTAGGACCGAAAATATGGTTTATCTTGGTGAATGTTCTATGTACACTTGAAAGGAATGTGTATTTGACAGCAATTAGATGGAGTCTTTCATAAATGTCAGTTAGTTGATAGTGTTAGTCACATCTTCTACATCCTTATTGACTTTCTACTTGTTCTATCAGTTACAAGAAAGGCCTACTGATATCTCTAATTATAATGATAAATTTGTCCACTTTGATATTAACATAGTTATACCAGTTTTCTTTGAAGTAGTGTTTGCACAGCATCTTTTCATTTACATTTCACCCGTGTCTCTGTATTTAAAGCAAATTTTTCAAAGGTGGTATATAATTAGGACTTGATTTATCATCTATGGGTTTATTATTAATGGGTTGAATTGTGTGCACCGAAAATTCATGTGTTGGCATCCTAATTAGTACCTCAGAATATGACCTTATGTGGAAATAGGGTCATTGTGGATGTAATTAGATAAGATGAGGTCATGCTGAAGCAGGGTAAGCACCTAATCCAGTATGGCTGATGTCCTTATAAAGATTAACCCCCTTTAGGTGCTTGCCCCATTCCAGCATGACCTCAGACACACAGGGAGAATCACATGTGAGCCTAAAGGGGATCAGAGTCTTCCTCAAAGTCCTCAGGACAAACCCTTCTCACACACTGGTCTCAGCCTTCTGTCCTCCAGAACTGTGAGAAAGTAAAGTTCTGTGGGTTAAACCACTCAGTTGTAGTACGTTTTTACAGCAGCCCCAGAAAAATAAAACACCATCTAATCTACCAGTCTTTATCTTTTAATTGGTTGTGTTTAGATAATTTACATTTAATGTAATTGTTGGGTTTAAATCTCCCCATTTTCATTGTTTGTCTTTTCTGTTTCTTAATCTTCTGTCTTATTGCCTTTGCTATTACTTGAATACTTTTATATTTCAGCTTAATTTTTTTGGCTTTTTGGCAATGTCTTTTGGACTTTTTGTTTTAGTGGTTTGTATAAATTAAATTACATATACCTAACTTTCCCCATTATATCCAGGTTAATATTTTACCACTTCAAGTGTAATGTAGAAGCCTTGCAATCATAGGTTGCTTTACCTTCCCCGCCTTTATGTTATAGTTGTCATCCATCCATCTGTGTAACACTCCCAGGTAGGGTTATAATTTTGTGAGGGGATTTATTTTACCTGACTTTAGAATAATTAAAGGAAATTATTTAGGCCGAAGGTACCAGAAGGAAACTTAGAACTTGAAACATGAAGGAAAAACAATAAACAGGATAAAGTAGTTTGTTTCTCCTCTTAAATTCTATGAGATATGAATTACTGATAAAAGCTAAAAATGATTCGGAGGCCATCTGCTATGGATCTTTTCACTCCTGTACCTTTTGCTGAATGCGTAGATTGCAAGTATTCTTTTAGAACCGATATGATGATGAATTTTCATAATTTTCTTTCATTTCAGAGTCATTATTTCACCTTTATTCTCATAGACAGTTTTGCTGGACATAGAATTCTGAATTAAAGCCATAAATAATCATGTTCAGGATTTTATGAATACATAAATTCTATTTATCTACAATATATGTCGAGTGATTGCTGGGTTATGTGACAAATGTATGTATAGTTTTTAAAGAAAATGCCAAATTATTTACCAGAGTGGCTTTACTATTTTATATTCCCACCAGCAGTGTATGAGATCCAGTTTTTCTGTATCCTTACCAGGATTTAGAATTGTCACTGTTTAATGCTAATGTCTTTTTAGTTTTAGTTTTATGCTTTGCATTTACATCTATGATTCACTTTGAGTTAATTTTGTATAAGGTGTGAGTTTTAGGTCTAGGCTTATTCTTTGCTTATGAATATCCAATGTTCTAGTACCACTGTTTAAGACTATCCTCTTTTCATTGGATTGTTTTCCAACTTTGTCAAATATCAGTTGGCCATACTTGAGTGACGCTCTTTTGGAGCTCTCTCTTTTGTTCCACTGATCTGTGTGTTTATCTCTCTGCCAATACTACAGTCCTAATTGCCATAGCTATGTCTTGAAATCTGTATGAACTGGTCACATTTTCATTATTTGTATGCCAAGTACTTTTGGACTCTATCCTGAAAATTGTGACTGTCATATTTTATAGACTTGGGTTTTCTTATTATCAGATGAAGGATGTTAATTTTTTTTTTTTTTAATCAATCAACCCAGTTTAAGCTCAGACCAAAAGTTCTGTCTTGACTGCTGTGGGCAGCACTTTCAATATCAGTTCTGTTTACAAAGACTTTGCTATTTTCCTTTTGGACTTTCCCACACATTAAAAACTCAAGATTAGTCTGAGATTTGGGCCATGGTTTAAAATCTTAATTCAGGTCATAGAGTATTTGCTATATTGTTTTTGGTCTGCCGTGCACATGTGTTTCTCAGAGGTTAGTATGAGAATTGAGCAATGGTCTATGTTAAAGGTTATGACATTTAGGATTTGTCCTGTCTATGCACAACTGAGGAGTGAGCTTAAGTGTTAAATGAATTATGTAATCTCCTTCACCAAATCTTTCCTTTCCAGAATTCCCATTATACTTTCTGGCCTGCAAGTTTCCCTTTTCATGGTTCCTTTAGACAAGGAAACAAAGTTCTATTGAAAGTTAACAATCTCCATAATCACACTATTTTACAACTGGGCCTATACTTGAGAGTATAGCTAGGAGATAAAAGAAATTTGCCTCATCTGGATTGCTTTTCCAACTTCTCACTTCTTTCCACAATCCACCTGTTTTTGTTTACCTTTCAGACCCTCAGATTGTTGCTTTATGAATACTCTCAAGAGATTTTAGTTGTAATTCACAAGAGATAAACTGTAATTGGCTTGAGTGATTTGATGGAACCAAAACCTTCCTTTTTAAAATCTATGTGGGAAGGTTTTTAGTTATAATTTATTTAAGATCTACAGCAAGTTTCTCCAAACCACAGCCCCTGGGCTGCATGCGGCTCAGTATGACTGAATTCCACATAACACAAATTCATAAACTTTCTTAAAACACTGAGATATTTTTGTGATTTTTTTTTAAGCTCCTCAACTATTGTTACTGTTAGTGTATTTTATGTGTGGCCCCAGACAATTCTTCCAATGTGGCCCAGGGAAGTCAAAAGATTGGACACCCCTGATCTAGAGCTTTACAGAATTTCTATTTCTACTGTGTCAATAGTAATATATATATATATTTTTTCTTTTTCTTTTCGTGTGGTTTCCTGGCTGAGAGTTGAGCCCAGGCCGTGGCAGTGAGGGTGCCGAATCCTAGCCACTAGGCCACCAGGGAACCCTGTTATTTTATTTTTAATTTTGTGCTCTTTAAGAAAGTTGTCCATGGGGAGTTCCCTGGTGGTGTAGTGGCTTAAGGCTTTGGCGCTGGTGCTGTCAGCGCTGCGGCCTGGGTTCAGTTCCCAGTCAGGGAGCTACCCACATACCAAAAAGAAAAAAAAAAAAAAAAAAGAAAGTTGTCCATTTCATCTAAGTTACTTAATTTGTTGTCAAAGTTGCTCATAATATTCTTTTATTACTCTTTTAGTCTTCATAAAATCTATAGTGATGTCCTTGTTTGTTTGCCTTCCTGATATTGGTGGTTTATTCTATCAGTGTTATGGGTGAATTGTGTTCCCCACAAATTCATGTATTGAAGTCCTTACTCTCAGTACCTCAAAATTGTATTTGTACAAAGGGCTTTTAAAGAGGTAATGAAATTAAAATGAGGCCATTAGGTGGGCCCTAATCAAAGATGACTGGTATCTTTATAAGGAGATTAGAACACATAGACACACCAGGGGTACACAGAGTGATGACCACATACAGAGGCAACAAGAGAAAATAAATTTCACTTGTTTAAGCCACCCATCTGTGGAAATCGTTATGGAAGCCCAAGCCCTAAGATAACCTGTTTTGCTAATGTACTACTTTTATTAAACTTCCAAAAACCCTCTTTTGCTTTGTTGATTTTATTTTCTATTTCACCGATTCCTAGTCTTAATTATTTTAGTTTAATTCCTTTGCATTTAATTTGTTTTTACTAGCTTCTTAAGATGAATGCTTAAAAAAACTTTTAAACCTTCTTTTCCAAAGCAAGCATCTGTTTTAGCTTCACCTCACAGATTTTCATATAATTTTCTAATTTGACCCATGTTAACTTTCTAGATATGAAGGCTGTCCAAAAAAAAAAAAAAATCCATCCATAAATGCCATTATTTTTCATATTACATGGCTGGATACTTTCTAGACAGTCCTCATATTTATAATTATCTGGTGGTGAGAAAGCATACTCTGTATGACATCAATTCTTGGCAATTTACTGAAAACTCTTATTATGGACCAGCATTTGGTGTATCTGAGAGACTATTTCATGTGTATTTGTGGTAGCGGTCTATAAGTGTTATCTTATATTAATATATCCATACTAAATTTATTATGCTACACATACTTTTTGCATTGTGTATAATTTTCCATTTACTTATAACTTCTCTGGTCTTTACAATTAGAGTGTGTCTCTTGGGAAAAGCATATTGTTGGATCTTTTTTTCCCTGTCTTAGAATCACTGCCATATTTAGTTTAGTCCATTACATTTAACTTAATTATTAATGTAGTGGGTTTAAATCTATCACATTCCTTTGTTTTCTATTTTTCCCTGTTCTTTGCTCCTTTTCCCTCCTTTCCTACCTGTACTTTTTTAGGAGAGAAGGAGTAACAATAGTATTATTCCATTTTATCTCTTTTATTGGCTTTTAGTTGTGCCTTTTTTGGAGGGGTGGTTGCTGAATACATTCTTAATATATCATGATCTTTTGCATTAATATTGTACTATTCACATTTGAAGTAAGAACTTTATAACAGTATAATTTTACATACATTCCTCTCATCCTATTACCATATTTTATTCCCAGGTTACAGCCCCACAGTACACTGTCATTCATTTTGCTTTAATCAACCATTTGATTTTTTCTAAGAGACAAAAATTGCTATTATATTTCTCCATATACTCTACTCACCATTTCCAGAGCTTCCATTCCTTCCTATAGATATGACTTTTTATCTGGAAATTATTCCAGTATTTCCCCCAGCATTCCTGCAATATGGGTTACCGGCGGACAAATTCTATTTATCTGAAAATGTTGGAACTGCCCTCAATTTTCAGTATTTCCCTTTGTATCACTCCTGAATTAGACAGTATCTCCCTTCCCACCCCTGTCCCCCATTTTAGCACCTCAAAGATGTCATTCTATTTTCTCCCAGCCTTCATTGTTTCTAATGAAATGTCAGTTGTCACATAATTTCCTAATTATTGCATGACTTTTTTTCCCCTATGCTGCTTTTAAGAATATTATCTTGGGTTTACAGAGTTCCAACAATTTCAACGGCATCAAAGAAAACACCTAGTCTTAGCACCTGTCGTCTCTTTGTGAACCTCATATGTTAAAATAACACAAACACTTCTATATTACTTATTTCTAGAATATACATCAATTAGATGATTTGTCGTGCTTCAAAAAGCACATTTTGAACAAGTAATTAAATTTTCTTTCTGGGATTCATTACTGAAGGTTTTAAAAATTTTGTTAATGGACTTTATGTAGAAGTAACTCTGGTTGGATATTTTTATACAACTACAATTGGTGTCTTTCAAGTGCCTTCTTATGAAAGAAGGAAGATCTAGGATGTTCCAAGTCTATCTAGTTGTTTAAAAGGAATTTTGTAGGATGTTTTCATGAAAATATTTCTTTATAGTTTAATCCACCCATGAAGAAAAATAAATCACAAAAAATCTCTGCTTTCCAAACAAACTTGACTTATCATCTCCTTTCTCAATATTTGGCTCCTTTTGTTTTCAAAATTAACTTCCCTGTTGAAAAACAGTCTTGCCCTTGACCATCAAGTCTCTTTTTGCTTCAAAATTGAAATCATTTTTAAAATGGGAGTTCAAGTCTGAAAACAATGGGCCATTTCACTCCTCAAGTTAGTAATTTGCATACCCATCTTTGTATATTCCAAACAAATAGCCATTATTTATACTATTTCAATGTACTTGGGGGATTTAGGGACTTGTATTTAGGGACAGCAGTTAAGAATTCATCCAGGCTGACACATACTATACAAACTGTACACTCTCATGGGGATGGGGGTCTTAAGCACTGTTTGTTTAAACTCAGTACCACTTCAAAAGTTGCCTGGAAGCAATTACGAGGTAAGCTCTCTTTAGTATTTAATAACTCTACCTTCTTATAGAGGACACAGGAAGACAGGAGTGGTGACTACATTTTCAGTCAATGCAGAGTAAAAAAGAATCTAGGTCTTACTTTTGGTTGTTATTAATTTTCCTGGAAAACCTGTGACTCTTCAAGTAAAGTCAACAATCTTAAGGAAAAGTAGACTTAAGAATGTTGTATATGTGATACTGGGCAAAAGGAGGTTACTAAACTAGTCACAGGATGGTTAGTTTGCCATGGAAACCAGATAAAATCTGGGTTGGAAGACTGAATTCTTTACAACAAAAATATATTTAGAAAATATGTTACTATTTTATAAATTTAATTTTGAATATTCCAAATTTCATGATACTGAATTTACAAGATTACTGTATTTTAAATTTATATTTTAATGAGGCAAATTTACTTTTAAAGCTTTTAATATATATACTCAGTAATATATCCAGGATAAAACAAAATCCAAGAAATACAGTGATGCTTTGGATATTGAGCAAATTTTACTTCATAATTATTATATTTATGAACACATACTACGCCCTACACCACCTTAACATCTATGAACAAAATTCTTCCATCAGATAATTCAGTCTAATGGGGAAAGAGATACATAAATTATATCCCTAGGTGGCAGGTGATGTGTCAGGAAGATTAAGTATGTATTGCAGTAGGTCTTAAAGAATGTGTATAGGAATTTGCCAGGTAGGAGATAAGACAGCAGTGCAAACAGAATAGTATGTGGAAAAGCCCAGAGTTGTCACACTGCATGAGTTTGACAGAAGGTGAACAGCTGGATAAGGGCCAATGCTCAACCTTTTCCCCTGGGCACCAGTTGATTACACAATCTGCATGGACTAATTGTTACTCTTTGCTCTCTTGCTAAAGAAAGCTTATTGGAACTTGAGTGTGAATGCTATTGAACAATGATAATTGCTGTCATTTCTAAAAAAAAGGTCATTCTAACACTGGTACTCCTTTATTAGAAATACCTGCTTCATTCTTCATAATGATCCAAATATATTTTAAATCTACAGTCATTCTGAAAGGTAGGTAATAGTGCCAGGAGTAGATGGCTCATGTGGATGGGGGAGTTTATTGATAGCCCTCCACCATAAGTGAACTGTACACTATAACAGTTTTACATTCCTTCTAATCCTGTTAACCTCAAGCTCTCCTTAGATGGAAATCCTGGAGCTGCTCTAGTTTGTAAATTAGAAAAGTGAGAGTCAGATAAGTGACATGAAATGTAGAAAAGTGGTAGGCCCAGAATTCAGGTGCTTAAACTCCTCGGTCTATGTGCCAAACCACTTTTTTCCCCCATTTCTTTCCCCATGGAGGGATTAGAGGAGAACTTGAAAAACTAAACAGTGGAATAGAATCTGACTTTTTTTTTTTTTAATGGAGATCACTCTGGCAGAATAGAGAATGGACTAGAGTAGGAAGGGAGTAACTGGCCAGGAGACATAATCCTGTGAGTGGATGATTGTATAGAGTTTCAAAAAGGTGATGATGCCATATCTTAATCTGTTATGATATGCAGTTATTTAATACTGATTAAATTAAAATGCCTATAATCATCACCAAATACAGAGGGTGTCAAAAAATGTATACATATTTTAAGGAAAAAAACTGTATTAAAATTGTAATACTCAATATATACCAAAAGATGAAAAAGATGAATGTAAAAGATGAATACAAGTCATGTTTGACTTCTGCAATTACAAAAGGTGCTCAAAGTGGTTACCATCGTATTTATGTAATATATAGGTAACATCTCTTACAATGTGTATACTTTTTTTTGGCACTCCCAGTATGTCCAAATACAAAAACCATAACCTCTGGAGTTTGGACTATTTATTATCTTTAAAGCAAACGATTTTATATAGTGATTTATGAAATTGGGGGAAAAAAGACAATACAATCTATGTCTGCTGAAGGCAGAGAAAATGTTCTAAATGTAATAGCTCTGAAGTTATGCTCATAAATAGCTTTGAAAATTGTATTTGTTAGTGTATAACTGGATTCTAGTGTCTGTGATAAAATTTTAATTTTCAAGCTTACCATCACACCAAGACTTCTGCTCCAACTCTTTCATAGGAGGTTAGGAGAAAAACTTAAATGAAAAAACAAATATTAATTTGACCCATACTACTGATTAACCTTTTGGTAAAATATACCAGGGTGCTAAAAAAAGGTATACAGATTTTAAGAGATGTTATCTATGTATTACTTTTTGAAATTGAATTATGGTAGCAATGTGTAGTATGATGTTCACTCAAAAGATGATGTTAATCAAATGAATGCTAGCGTCACCACCATGTGACAAGCAGGACAAAGAAAATGGTGGAAGGACTGTTGTCGTTGGGAGAGCCCAAGACCATTTGCTAGGACAATGGATAGGATTAAGAGGTGTGGTTGAGTTCCCCCTACATTCTCCTGACTTTATACACCCCTTGACTTCTATCCTGGGAGACCTGAAAAGATGTGGTATAGTGGAGAAAACCAGCTACAATGGTGGTACTTTGGTAAGAAATTGAAAAGGCACGTGCAGCGATACAAGTGGACATTTTGGTCCATGTTGCTCAAGCAGTAGTTCACTGTAAACAGAAGTGTCTGGATGCTGATGGTAACCACTGTGAGCACCTCTTGTAATTGTGGAAGTAAAAAGTGACTTGTATTCATTTTTTGTCATTGGTATATATTATTACAATTTTAATAGTGTTTTTTTCTTAAAATGTGTACTTTTTTTTGGCACCTTCTGCGCACACACACACACACACACACACTTTTAACAGTAACTTCAAAAGCTGAATTTGAGCCCTCCATTGAAGAAGTCTTTTATGAGTGATGGTAGGGCACTCTAGTTGTCCATAATAGAAAACGCTGCCTATTTTGCAAAACCTCGAAGTTTATACCTCCACATCCATTAACTCACTCAATCCTTGCAAGAAACTGGTATTATTTTATGGTTGAGAAAACTGAAATTCAGACACAAATGACTTGTTTAGATCTAGCTGTGGTGAAATGGCTGTCTCCCAACAAAAATACTACCCAAGTGTCTGACCATTGGTGTTCACTGTGTCAATCTGCAGTATTGCCTCAGCTCATTTGATACATGACTCAAAATTGAATGCAATTCTGAGTTATATATTGATGAGTTTTATCACAATCAAGCCACTCAATATTTAAAAGTCTTATAGAAATTCCTTCTCAAATTAAAAAATTATAATTTATTTGTTTTTGGTTTTCTTAAATGAGAACAATTCTAAATAATTAATGTTTATAGGTTTGTCTTAAGTAATTAAGGATAATCAGGACACTGATAATTCACTACAGGAATTAGGGAGTTCAGGAGATAAACAATGACCTGTCGAGCTTCTTGTGGGAAGTGGATTAAAAGGTCATGATGGGATTAATTCTGATGAACTCAGAGAATTTAAAAATTGCCCGCTTGATATAATAGAGAGATGGTTGTCACTGTAAAGAAAATGAAATATTTTCACTACTTATAGGCAGAACTCAAGGTCAGAAGGAATTAGCCCCGATGAAAGAATGAAGGCACACAAGTAGGGCCAGACATACATGGATCTAATTATTTAAAACCTAGTATACCTAAAAATCAATGCACAGAAAAGGAATAAGGAGTTACAATGTATGTTAACCTACAATGTTCCTTTATAAAGTTTAAAATACTGTAAAAAAAAGTTTTAATGAGACTTCTGTTCAAGATGTCAAAAAGTTTTAATTAGAGTCCTGAAAAATTTTAACTAAGAATTAAAATCAATGCAATATTTAAGGTTTCAAACAACCATTTGGGAGATGTTATGAATTTGTCATTATTGAGAAAAATGTAAGAATAAATATTATGGGAAAAGACTGTTAGGACATTTCCATATTTATTGTTTTGCTTTTATGAATGTACATTTAACTCCAGCTGGTAATGGACTTAAAGGTCACAACAAATCAACTTTTTTTTTTTTTTTTTTTGTGGTTCCCTGGCTGGGAATCAAATCCAGGCCATGACATTGAGAGCGCCAAAGCTTAGCCACTACACCACTAGGGAACCCCAAATATTTTTTGTTTTACCTAACTATAGAGAACAAGTTACAAGTTCCTGGTATGAGGGAAAATTATGAGCAAAAGGAGCACCAACTTCAACCATAATTTTCTACAGAGCATAGTTAATTAGCAATATAGTTTTAACATTTAAAATATTTGATTTTTGTGTATATTAAAAACGTATTGTTTTGTTACATTTCCATTTAAAAAACAATTTCCAAAGAGAGAGCTACATTTTTAGCTGTTTTATATAATCACATTTAATAGACATGTCTAGAAAAAGACATCAAAACCCATTTGACTGATTTTCTCCCTGTTCTTTAAGAGTCTAGTCCAAAATATTAATATGTCAAATACCGATTTTCACTGAATGGTTTATCCACTTTCTGAATACCCTTGATAACCTAGAGTTTTTTCCTGTCACCACCCTAGCAATTTCCCAGCTCCTAAAGACAGACCTGAGATATGATTAGACAATAGCATCATGTGGGGTAGGAATGCATATATTTGTCAAAAATAATTTTTGTACTGTCTGTTTTATATTATCCATTTAAAAATTCTTTACCCCATTAGTGCAAATAAAGCTTGATCAATATTTGAATTTTACCATGTACATTTTATCTTTCCAATTGTGATAGCCAAAAACCTGTTCTATGTAGCTTATAAAAATTTAAATATAGTTAACCCAGTTTTAAATGAAACTTGTTGTCTGAGTTCTCTGGAAATTCCTTTGCTTAATACATAGTAAATATGAATTAAGCACATGAAAAACATACAGTGAATTGAAATACCCCCAACCTAAAATAATGCTTATTAAAAAAGTATAGGATATAAATAAACTCCTTTTTTTCTTTCTCTAGTCTGGCATTTAAAGGAACTATTTTTGAAAGTTATCAACAAAATTATACTTTCAAGAGAAGCTGGTTCAAAGACAAGTTTTAAGTAGTGTAAAAAATATGAATAAAGACATCCAGTACTCTTATTTGGCTCCAAAAATAAAATTTATTTTCCTTTCCTTCTCATGCTTCTGAGATTTTAGAAGTTATTATTCCTTTCACTCATGTCCTAGAATTCCTCACATTTCCACCTTAAAAACTAAACTGGAGAGAATGTGCTTATTCTCAACACACAAGTAAAGATCACAAGCATACCAAGTAGGGAAGATGGGAAGCAGGCAGTAATGAAATGCATTATCTTTAAAGAACTTAAAACAGACTATAAGTTGGCCTGCTTTTCATTACTACCATGCACCAGTTACAGTTTATATTCCTCCTCTCTGGAGTGGAAGGCTCCTACCTGCATGCCCCTCCCCACCCCTCTTTTGATTAAGCCACTGAAGGAAACTCCCCTCATTTTGGCTCACCATGTCCTGCTTCCTTCTTAAAAGACGTCCTCACCTCAGTGAAATTAGTCAGTGAAAATGCATTGTCCTCATACTGTATCAATCAATGGCCTCAGTACTTACTGATTTTCTTCATGCCCAAATCAGTATTTTGTATGGTTTCATATCTAGTTGCCAGGAAAGCAAGGGTAAACATAGGACTACTGAAAGAATACAGATTATAAGACAAAGCAAGATATTTAAAGAAAGCATCAGGCTGTAACTTTTTCATAGTTTAATTAAAACTAAATTATAAGTGAAGAAAAAAGTCCTAGAAGAGCATCTGGGAAAATATAAAGAAGGCATACCTGAATTAGATGAACAAGCTAAAGAATGTCATATCACATTTAAAATTTAATTAAAATTGTGACAAATGTACATTAAGTTGAATTAAGTGAATTTTAAAAGGGAAAGGTTAGTCAATATTCCAGTTGTATTCTTTCTTATTCAAATACTGAGCTAAAGATACTTTTGGGTAAGTAAAATTATTACACTTCAAGATTATTTAGACTGAAGAAATTAGTAATGAGTATAGCATATTGTTTACAAAGCACCTTCTCATAAAATACGTGATCTCATCTGAGCTCTCAACAATCCTATGAGGCAGACACTATAACAGTGGGAGGTAGTACATATATCTGAGGATATAATATTGGCTTCACCACACAGTAATTGTACAAACTTGCGAGTATCAGTTTAACTGCTTTGTACCATATGGTTTCTCCATATGAAAAATGGTGACCGTTCCTAACACATAGCCATTGTGGGATTAAATAAAATGAGATAATACATATAACACTTGAATATAATACCTGGTCCATGGTGAGTAGTCAATAAATGCTGCTATTACTGTTATTATTTTACAGGTAAAGAAACAGATTAGGAGAGATTAAGTTCAAAGTCATGATTACTAAGTTGCAAAGCTAAAAGTAGAATTCTAGACTGGATATATTCCTATCACCCTGTATTGCCTATGAATATCTACTTTTAGAGTACAGATAAGCTCTTTACACTATTTTTACAGTTAATTTTTACAGCTGAAAATATCATTTGAGTTTGATGAATTCAATTATTAACATCGTTTCCAATTAAAAATCACACTTTTAGTGGGAACAAGTTAACTACAGGCATTAAAAAGGAATGGTATTATGGACAATTAGGGTGGAAACTGCAATCTAGGCCTAGAAAACTTCAGAAAAATGGAAACATAATCTTGTACTTGGTAGGTAGCGGAAAGATTGCAAACTGTGACTTCAGGATATTTGTTTACTGCTTTATTTCAAGACTATAGAAGAGTGATTAGTAGATGCACAAACACTGGTCTAATGAATATTTAAATTTAAAAAATCAACTTTAAAATATGTACTTACACAGTAGGATTCACTTTGCTTTGATTTGCTTTCCTTTCTATTTTTAATTATACACAATTAAAAAGTCTAGCATATAGTCACCTACCCATAAAATAGGGGATTTTTATCAAAAGATTTAGAGTAAGAAATAAAAGACTAAATAAGGCCTTGAATAGCTTTATTGAAATCTGTATAAATAAACAT
This sequence comes from Lyroderma lyra, assembly GCA_004026885.1. Lineage (NCBI taxonomy): Eukaryota > Metazoa > Chordata > Mammalia > Chiroptera > Megadermatidae > Lyroderma > Lyroderma lyra. Next base: position 22,375 of record PVJL010002802.1, read on the forward strand.
GCACAATTCAAATGTAAACCCAAGTGAACTCAAGTGCAGACAAATTTTAACCTCTGTCATGCAGGAGGTTAGTTTACAATAAAAAAGAAAAACAAACAAACAAACAAACAAAAAAACAAAAAGAAAAAAAAAAAAAAGAAAAGAAAAAGGAATAAAACCCAAAGCAGCTTTTAAAATACCAGGATGAAAACCAGCTTTAATATCAAAGTATAAAGCAAAGCCATGATCAACATATCTCATTTATCCTGGTCAAATGCATTTTTTTAAAACTTTTAAATGCTAACATAAATAAATAATTTACCAAAATGTGCACTCACAGAGTGAACTTTTATTTACAATACACAATTTATAATCTATTGTATTTGATTAGTTCAAGTGAAGAACATTATTCTTTTTGCTTTAATAACAGTGGGACACAAAGCAATTTCTCAGGTAGTCGATATGTAAAATGTGCCCCAGCATTTAGATTTTCTATTAAAGGCAGTATTGTATGCCAATTGACAATACATTCTTTCAACTAGATCAAAGGGGAAAAGCAGCAAATAAAAAATGTTGCAAATGTTCACACATATTTTTGGCATCCTGGATCCTTGAATGTGGTGAACTAAAATCAAATTCAAGGTTTGTATTCTTTATATACTATACAGGTTCTGACTCTGAAACATGCAAATGCCAATTCTCTTATAGCAAGTTACCTTCTGAGAAAAGCTGTAAGGCTATGGTGAATTCCATCAGGAACACACAAAGAAAGTTAACAGACCTACCTTTAAAGCCAACTGTCCATTAATGATTTAAAGGCCAGTATATCAAAAGAAATTTCTCATCCTAAGCTTGATGTAATTATTACTACGGATACAGAATACTATTAAGTCTGTCCTTACATTAATATTACAGTAACTGGGAGAGCTAAAAGTTGCCAAAGTACCAAAAACTGAGCTAGAGAAAAACAGACAGCAAAAATTTTAAATTTGGACCAACACCAGATTAAAGATATTAAAGATATGCATTTTAAAGCAAGTTAAAAAGAATTTGAATATCTAAAGAACAGATCCCAATAGCAGTAAAAAATACTTACATTTAACTGAAAAATGACTTTAGATGGAATATGAAATCTAGAACCTGTTTCCACAGTAGCAGTAAGATGATCAAAATAGTCTGGAGTTTTAATGATACTACAAAGGAAATGACTTTTTAAAGACTGTTTCTTGTATCAAGATTTGGTTTTTTAATAGACAGACCCATACTGATTACCAGGGATAGTTTGAAAATTTGGTTTTCTAAGAATACTACTGCAGTATTTATGCCACATTGATACTGCAGCTAAATATCATAGTAGTAATATATGGTAGCCTAATGCACATGAACTAGATTATCCAAAAACTAAGTTCAACCATAGTTTTCTTGCAGTATTATTAGAGCAAAATAATGACCAACATCCACAAATTTAACATTTGTCATCAATTAACTCACATCCAAAAAATTAAAGAAAACATAATTCATCAAAACAGCAGCAAACTTAAAAGGGATTTATTTGTAATTTCCTATATATATTCAGCTTGTAAATACAAGACTGTAAATGTATTAAGAGACAATTTCTGTTAAAGTTTTCATTGTGTTTCACTTCAAGTACTGCACAAGTTAAAATCTGATAAAGGATTTACATTCAGTTATCTGAAACTCCCCATCTCAGACTTTTGTTTAATGTGGTGGATAATTTGATCATTTCAATAGATACCACCAGCAGGAAAGTCTCTCTTTTATGGCTTCTAGGACTTTCATTAGTTAGTGTGCATACAGTTTTCATTTTCTATATCATTGTCATTATCATTGCTATCTTCATCACTTTCTAATGGGATGCCTGTGGCAGCCGAAGCACCTTTAGTTTCTCGGTCAAGAGGAAAAAAGCCAGTTCCACTGAAAGTGTCTTGCCTCTGGTAGAAGAGTACATATGCTGCTTTGGACTGTTGAAACAAAGAAAGGATGTTAAACCACGCATGGTCAAATGGACGTTACTAAAACTAATTAAAATACAAGATGACTTCTATACATAAAGGAAGAATGGTGACTGGAATTAATGTTTTTATTCTCTTCTAAGTTAGCTGGACAGATAAATAAATGCAACCATATCACAAATACCCACTAGTTACTCTAACATGAAATATGTAGAATTCTACGCATTCTTTTCTCCAGTCTGTAAGGAAAAGAGGAGCTTCTTTATATTCATGGTTGGATACTTTTTGGACAGCCCTCATATAAAATTTAAACTGGGAAATAAAGCAGTTAGTACCTTACATCAAGAAAAAAACCTCTGTACAGTAAATATCACATGAGCAAATACTGTATTTCTAACTCTGTAATATTGTGATCAATAAGTAAAATTTATAGAAAGGCAAAATATATAGAAAAATAAACATCTATCAAGCAAGTCTAAGCTTTTCTTGTTTTGGGTAGTTCCCTGGCTGGGAATCGAACCCAGGCCGCGGCGTTGAGAGCGCAGAAGCCTAGCCACTACACCACCAGGGAACTCCCAGCTTTTTTCTTATGATATAATAGTCATCTTTTTGTCAATCAGTATCTGATAATAAAAATCTGCTCTGATGGGAAGCAAAACAAATACCAAAGATTTTGCCTCCAGTGGCTGATAAACTGATGCAACAGTGGGAATGGATATTACCTTTCTCATTTCTCTACTATTCAGAAAATTACAAAGTAACAAATACACAGGGTTAATTTTAAAAATCTATAATTTGTTTTATCTAATTATATCATTTTGAGTTTAAGTGTTTGACTGTCATAACGGATTAAGACTTTACTTTAATAACCATATGTATGGTAAGGCCCTTAAAGGATTATCTTTTTCCATTTTAATATTCTGACTTTAAGTAATCAATATCTGAACCAATTTTCCAGAGGTAATTTTTTAATTAGGATAATTCATTATTTTTCTTAGAAAACTCCAGTTTTCATGTTGAAAACTACCAGAAAAATTTTCATGTTGCAATTTATACTTCTGTTAGTGGGCAAATTTAGGAAACAAATTTTCAGTTAGGGGACAATTCTTACATTCCTTTAAATCAGAATGTCTCTCTTAGCTAACAGAATTGCTAGAATATAGATTACAGTGTCCCATGGGTCCCTTTTAAAACAGTTGATTTCTTGATTTTCAGAAAAAAAAAAAAAAAAAAAGGCATACTTACCACAATCTGGTCTTCAGATGCTGTTGAGACACTACTGTCATCAAAGTAGTACCATTTTCCATCATCTTTATTTTTTGCAAAAGCAGTATCTAATGAAAAATATGATTACTTCTATGACTGAAATGACCTATGGTTTCCTGGGAGGAACCTTAACATTTTAAAATCATCTATATAAGGAATACCTATTAAAATTACATGATAATCACCTATATTCAACTAATTCATTGATTAAAGGTTTTTAGAATAATTTCCTACAATCTACACACCTAAGATACTTTTCACATAGGATGAAATTTGTAACTTTTTTCATGCCAGGGACAAGCAGAACATATTTATTATTTTTAATGCACAGAATGACAATACTAATGACAACAAATGATAATTAACACTTATCACATACCAAACACAGTGCCATGCATTTTACATGCATTATCTCCTAAAGAAGGTATTATCATTATAGATGGGGAAAGTGAGACATCAAGAGAAATTTACTTTATACAATAGTATAGCTGTAAGGTAGCACAGTTAGGAGTCAAACCCAAGTTTGCCTCTGGTTCCAAAGTTTGAAACTCAAACAATTTAAATTTTCTATGGGAAATATTTCTCCAATAATAATATGCCATTATTTATAGTGGTTTTTACAACAGAATCATTTTCAGTCTTTAACTGAAGTACAAGCAAGAGGAAGGCAAAAAGTGACTAATTAACCTGCATAATTTTCAAAGGTTTACTTTTAAGTTAAAAAAAAAAAAGCCCCCTTTCCCATCCCTTGCTTTCCATAAACTACTCAATTACTGAGTAAACGAAGTTGCAAAATGTCCCCAAAACAATTATGTGCTGTGATACCTTCTAAAAAGTGACATGTTATAGACATTTTCTAAATAATTCTACCCCTCACAAAACAAATTTATTGTTCTTCTGGGTGGTGTCTACTGCGGGCCTTAAATTTGTTTATCTGAACTCATAATGGCTTTATTCACAAATTAAAAGAAACATGTTGTCAGACTGAATAAAAAAGATAAAACTAGACTAATATTTGTACCTCTGAGAAAAAAGAATGTCAAATTCTGGGAAAAGGAACGCTAGAGAAAGAAGAGTTACCCATGATAAACATAAATGGAACTAATAATGCAAAACAACTAATAAAACTGTTAGAAGAAACAGATCAACACTTCAGTAGCCGTTCAGACAAATTTCTCAGAAATAAACATAAAAATGACCAGAGATGATAATAATTTGAATACAACTGATAAGCTTAAAACTATTAGAGAAATACAGAACTCTATGTTTGAATAGGAAATACCTGTTTTTCAAGCACACAAACATTTAAGAAATAGACCATTTATTAAGTCACATGGGAGCCTTTAGACAGTGCCCCTGTTATGAAATAAAATTAAAATTAAGAAGATAGCTTTATAAAAACCATATAATTAGAAAATCATATAACGGAAAACACTACATGTCAAATAATATGAAATAGAAATAAAGGAGTACTCAGAGAGAATTCTGGAGCTTTTATCGTAGCTTTCAACAGAGGTAGAAAAAATGGAAAGCAAAAAGCATTCAACCCAAAAAGCTGGGAAAAGAGAAAAAGAGCAAACCCAAAGCAACAAGAAGAAAAATATACCAAAGGGAAGAGAAGAAATCAATGAAATAGAATACATACATGTAATAACAAAAAGAACATTTTAATGAACTGGAAAGCTAATTTTTTGAATAGGTTAATACGACAGACCTCTGAGAAGACCAATTAAAAAAAAAGAGAAAAGAACAAAAATAGGAAAAAATATAGCACAAGAGTGTTATAAACAACTTCTCAAATAAATTGTAAAACAGATACATTTTTAGAAAAATAGAAAAGCAACAACATGCACATTTTGGAAAAAGAAAACTAAATAGACTTCAGTAAGCATGGCATATAGAAAAGTTTAAGGCTGTAAAGCCCAGATAGGTGAATTTTTATAGGTGAATTCTACTAGACTTTCATAAATAGTTAATTCCTCTACAATACTAGGTGATTCAGGAAAGAGAAAAAGAGTAACATATCTTAGTATGTTTTATTAGGGTAGACTAAACTTGATTCCAAAGTGTAAGAACAATATAAAAAAGTAACAAGACCATTCACTTATTAATTAAATTGTATCAATCCTAAATAAAATTAGTTAACAAACTCTAACTGTGTATATAAAAAAAAAATACTAAAAGATAAGTAGGATTTCCCAGGAATGCAAAGAAGGTTTAATAGAAAAACCCATCAACTGGAGAGTGTAGGCATCTTGGAGTGCCATCTGGTAGTACTTTACTCATGATCCAGCACTCTCATGTCTGGCTATGTAGCTCAAAGAAATTCTGACAAAGGGGAACATAAACAATGATTTTTATCAGTCCTATGGTGGCAGAAAGTTAAAGGCAATTTGGATGTGCACTGTGAAGTAAGCAGAGATACAAAATATAGTAGTGTAAGTCATGAGAACAAACTACAAGGGCTGTTTGGAAATATCCAGACATGTAATATGAAAAATAGTGGCATTTATGAGTATGGCTGTTTTTTTTCTGGACAGTCCTCATACATGGACGTGTCTTAAGTGTTACGAGAAAAAAAAGGTTAAGATTTATAGCACAGTACCAATTGTGTAACTTAACAATGATGCAGGATATATAAGACCACATACACGTTAAAAGGGAAGGAGAAGGAGAATGGGGAAGGACAAGAGCCCTGAATGGATAACTAATCTTCCTCCTGTGCTTTGAAGAACTCAACCCTCTACTCCTGATGTCAAAAAAAGGTTCAGAAGCAAAGTCATTCATTAATAAATATTTTTTGAACTACTACTACATATAAGACCCATCTCACATTTTCCCTTTAATAAGCAATAAATATCTTAAGAAAAAATAGAGTTATCAAACATCATGATTTCAGTAAAAGGTAAACAATCAACTTACAGTGTCCCCCTCCCATCCCTCCATAGTGGTTGGAAACAGCAATCAAATTGTAGCGGCATGGACCTGCATTTGGATTAATCAGGAACTCCGACATATCCAAGTCACTGTTTCAAAAAGAGATCAAGTTAGTTTTATGTTTTCCCTAAGTGCAATGAATTATACTTCTGTCAGTGTTGATACATATATATACACACACACACACACACACACACACATACATACATATACATATATACAAACACACACATATATATTAATTTGTGTGTGTAGGTATGTATATATATCTATCTCTCATTAAAGAGCCAAATAACTTTATAAAACAAATCATGTATTTACCCTCAAGATTTGAATGTTTGGCAAAAATTTTCTTATGGGTTGAGAATTTAAAAATTCTCCACTGACTATTGTTATTTAGATCAATGTTTTTATGCTAATACATTTAACTCTCAGTAATAGGAAAAACAGTCATCACTATCATCTGAGTCTTTTTTATTTTTTATATTTTAAAAGTAATTTTTCAGATGATTTATTTAAGGAAGAATCAAGGGATAGTGAAAAAACAACTTTCTTAGAAATTTTATAATTTAACTATATCTAAGCCTCAATATTTATTCTACATTTTCCTGGTTTTCATAATCTATATATCCTAAACAAGCAATATTCTTTGAAATGCAACCAGCTGTTTACAATACGTCATGCAAAAAAAGATGTAATGTGACCATCTTACAGCTTATCATTATTTCTGGTTATTTTGTACTTGCCTCATTAAAAACCAATAATAATTCTAAACTTCTAATACACCTCTAATAGGTTCTAGCTTATCATTACTTCTGGCTTTTCTTGTACTTATATTGTCTAAATGCTATATTCTTGAAAACTCTGATGGCAAATAATTTTGTTAAAGAGCAAATTACCATTTTTTTGTTCTATAATTGCAAGACATCAAGACATTTTGAATTTTAAATTTATAAACACCAATTAGAATAAGCAATCCAAAGAATGTTCTTAATACTACATCATTTACTTCCTTCCTTCCAATCGCCTTTGTATATACACCTGCCTTCAGCATCTGCCTAGCTATTAACTATATCAAAGTAAATTTGGTGCATAAGTATCATGAAATATGAATAGTATTAATACTCTTTCAGCAAAATAGAGTATCAAGTTCTTATTGCAAAATATTGTGTGATTAAAGCCCTTCCTGGACTACATGAATGAGAATACAGTATTCCATTTTTCTCCTTCTGAATTCTCAATTGTGTTTAGTAAAACCATTTTTTAAAAAAGGATTACAAAAATGATGTCCCCAGGCCACTTATGTTTTTACCAATGTGATATCATATTCTGGACAATGAAATAAGAAAACTGAAGGATGACACAAAAATAGGGATGATTACACTATTGTGTTACCCTTTAAAGTAATTCCATTATGTTATTTTTATATATTACTAAAGTCTTTTTTTAAAAGCATATTTAGGAAAAATTTATGATTAATAATGAAAAAGTTACAGGCAAAACAAAATCTCTAAGGTCCCATGAGTATCTTAGATTTATAAATAGGGCAAGTGCGTTTTATGCAATACAGAACGAGTTTTATTCTATTTTTTTAAAAAGAGTATTTTTCTCTTTGTTCTTTGAAAAAGAATCTCTAAGTAGGAATAAAGTTGTTCCTGATCCTTACAAATTGTTAAAACTACTCAAAAATATGAGTATACTCAAAAACTGAAACAGGGCCCAATGCTACCTGACATTTAAAAAAAGTTACCTGTCCAATGTTTATTAAGCATAATCAAAACGTACTTGATAGGAAAATCAACTAAAGTATCCAACTTGTCTCTCATGTATCGACTGTAAGAAAATCTCTTGAGATGTACCACAAGTACTGGAGGCAGGGACCATAAATCCAATTTCTTTGTGGCTTGCTGATGTTCTTTACAATTTGGACAATACCTAAAAGTAAAGAGAAACATTTAAAGTTTGATAGAGGTAACTAAAACAATATGTATTTAAAAAGCTTAAAAAGTTGTATTTATTCAGTAAGCAATTATATGCTTAATATGTATCAGACTGACAGGAATTCCTGTTGTTATTTTTATCTTCAATACATTTCCCAAATAGATGTAACTATTATAAATTAATATGTAAATAAGTATTCAAAGAAACGATGAGGGCTAGATTATTTACATTTCAGTATGTTAAAGACACTGATGTATCACAAAACTGCTAAGATATAGGTATTAGAAAAATCTGAAAACTTCTGGGCTCTAATGAAATTAATAACACCACAAAATATCATTATTTTCCTAAAACAGTATCTCTCAAAATGATTGCACAGCTAAAAATTCTTAAGAAAATGTAAGTAAAATTAATTATTCATAGTAAAATGGCTATTATGCGAAATATAGTAAAGACATTCTCATCCCTCCTAATAGATTATTAGCATATAAAGAACTGCTTATTTAAAATATCAAAGGGAATTTAGTTATCACTTTTTTAACATGAGGTAGCACATACCTCAGTATAATTCCTTCAAAATAACTAAAAACAATTATTAAACTTTGTTTCTTACCAGGGATCTTCAGCACCTAGCTTTTCTTTTGTTGTAAAAAGCTCAATGCAATCTTTTAATTTCACAAAGGGTTTTTTAGGAGGTTTATATTCCACACTTTCATGTTTTTCAAAATCCTAAAGAGAAGTATTTCTTGAGTTAAGAGAACAAATGAAACAAAACTCATTTTAGTGATACCATCTTACTATGAATAGCAATGAAAAACTCCTAAACCTCAAAAGAACCATAAAGCTTATTTCAGCTGAAATTTATACCATACTTCTCTAAATAACTCCTGTATAAACACTGACAAATAACTAAAATGTGGAAACAGAAGACATGTTCAAAACTAACATTTCTCTACCAGTACATAATCAATTTCTACTGGCAAAATAAATACATTTGGCAGAAGCAAAAGAATATAACAAAACAGTGTGATCAACATGGAAAAGATAAAGAAGAGAGTGCTGACTTACCTCAGCAGCATTTTCATCAAAATATCTTTTTTTCAAATCAGGATCCCAATCCAAAGCAAGAAAAGATCTTTCTAAGGTGGGAAACATATTTTTTCTTTAAAATTTAATATGCTTTAATGTTAAAATTAATGTATTTTAATGTTAAGATACAGACCAGAATAAACAAATAGCTATCTTTTCTTCTACTAGGTGAACAGGGCAAATTGCTGTTTCTTAGCCATTAAAATATTTTAGGAGTTAAAAAAAAACAATTTAGTGTAAGTTGAACCTCTATTTAATAAAATATTGACATGTGTTTTAGTATACTTAGAAATTAAGGCTTTTCATTTAAGATTTTAGATAAATGTTATTTTTCATGTGTTGAATTTCTGGTTTTTCACCTAAAAATACAACAACAACAAAAAAAACATGCTTTGCCCAAGTTTAGTGTTGAAGCCATTTTTCAAATACTTACCATCTAGCCTAAGCTGCCTATCATCAAATCTTATGTGCCTGGTATCATCTTTGATGTAGTTGATATCAGTATTGCCTAAGTTGTTGAACTGGAATGTAAACAATCGTTTTTTGTGTCCCGTGAGTTGACCTTTGCAGGTTTCCTCAGTACATAATCCATTTTCAGAATCATTATCTCCTCCAACTGAATCTTCAGACTGACTGTTTTCATTCTCCGAGGGAAGTTCTTGATCCTGGCTGGATTCATCATCTGGCTCATCTGTTTCCATTTCACCTAATTTCAGATATGAGAAGTATTTAAATAAACTCAATGCTACATTTAAAAATATTAATACCAACATTATTTTTCCCAGGCTTGCAAATACTTTTCAGTTCTTTAATTCCTATCCTTCCAACCTTTCTCTGAGGCAATGACCCATGTGAAGAGTTTTTACAATAGCGAAGTCTTACTTGGTGAACCTTCTTCATGTATGCCATTTGGGCCATTCCCATTAATATTTTGGTCCTTACAGCAGTGTAGGGATCCTTCAGAGTCTTCTGTTTCAGTAGATATTTTGACATATCGGCTTAAAAATAATTAGAAATCAACAAGTTCAGTTCTATAAAGGAAAGAACTTAAAGTTTACCATTCTATCAATAAAACAAAACTTGTAAATGAAATAACAGTGGTAAGTTAGTAGATTCAAGAATAAATTCAGACTAAAGATACAGTTTCATAAGTGCAAATGACTAATCATTTATGTTTTGGTTGACTTTATAAAAAAAGTTAATTTGTGTTTCTAAGATTTTAACATCTTTTATATGTTTAAAGTTTGTGGCAAATTATTTCTAACCTAAAAAGAAGTTTCATAAAAAGCTTCATTTAGATGATATATACTCATATATTAAATGTTTTAAGATGATTTATAGTTCTGTAATGTGATCTTTATGGATTATGGAAATACAGTGATTAAAATAGGTATGTAAATATAACAAATATGTCAACTATAAATGATGAAAGGGACAAATGGCATTCCTGATTACCTTATAATTCAAATCAAGGTTTTAGGAAGACAAACAGGGGTTGCCTTACAATACTATCAACCATGAAAGTTTATCCTTTTAAATAAAAATATTGATATTTATTAGTATGCATTCTTGAACTAACAGTGTGTAAAGCAATGAAACACCTGACATTTGTTATGATTTCAGAGTTCAAACATGTTAAATTTTTATTTTCTTTCAACTGCTAACTTTTGGTGTAAAACAGCTGGGTTTAAAATAACCTCAGTAATATTTTATGTGATCAAGAAACTGATTTAGACTATAATTTGATTTTTTAAAATTACTACCATTCTAAACAAAGTTTATTTAATTACATTCTGATAGTACCTTTCATGTTTACTTTCATTAGCTATTTTATATTTTATTTTGTTAACACAGAATTATCTGACACTTACCACATTCTCAAAAGCAGAAGATTATAGAGTTTATCTTCGGTATTGTTTCGTGGTACAGCCATAAGAAAAGGCTGACCAAAAAGTGAAGAACCAGTATGGTGAGTGTAACTTGAATGTCTAAATTTTTCTCTTAGGCAAACAGGAATAATCACATGCTCTGTATCTTCTGTCCTATTGATGTTAATTTCAAACCTGCAAAGATAAAAAGTGACTATAAATTCTGAAAACTTTCATATTTGTTTTGAATTTTTCTCAAGTAATATTTTGTACAATGAATTTTATACTTACACATAAATGTCATCCCGTTCCATAATACTACTAAGGTTTTCATCCATTGCAAATATTCTGTGAAATCTATGATTGTATATATCAGTAACTATCATCTAAAAGAAAATAAATCTCTATTAAGCTGGTTTTACAACACTGCAAAACTAAACACCAACTAAGTTGGTGTTTATACTTCAAACCTAGAAACATCTTACCTTATCTGCAGGTACTCCTGATAAAGCAGACAATGCTGCACAAAGATCAAGTATGTTTCCAATTTTGGGGACAACCACTTTGTACTAAAAAACAAAAAAATTGTAATGAATTTATTACTTTTGTAAAAAATATTCAGTAGATGAAATCAACCTCATGGTTGCCTCCTCCTATTCACTGGCATTTGGCTCACAGTATTGCCAATCTTAACCATGATCCGGGGTGACAATGTCCACATGGATAATTTATCTGAGCCTTACTGTTCCTTGGCTCCTCAATTCAAAGACCCAGACTTGCATTCGTCTGTAGTTAACTTCTTGGACCCTGTCATAACCTGATCCACCTCAGATATTTTAAACTTTTAATTGGCTACTGTTTAACCACTACTTACTTTTCCTGGAAGCTCATTATTTCCTATTCTTGGCTTGCATGGAGGTCTCTAGTCCTTTTAATTCTGAATTTTTCCCCCACTTTGCTAGCTCCCTGTCTTTATGCCCTTCCATCCAGATCCCTGATTCATCACTTCAGCTATTCCATTGCAAAACCTTTAGTTATAGATAATGCAGTTTTATTCTTGCTACACTTTCTTAGAGCTGTTCAGATAATGCTGGAGACAACTGCCCAACTTTAAAGATTGGTGCACTACAAATTTACAGTGCTCAATCTCAACTGATCTTTCAACATTACCCAGAAATTTTTCCATGTATCTTTTACTTGCTTATTCTCTATTTCTCTCAATTTAAAATCTTCACCATTCCTTAGGCTTCATATTTTACCACTTCTCCCTTCACTATCAGCACAATACCTATTTCAACCAAGAAAATCAGAGGCTACTAGAGAGGAAAATCTCCAACTTCCTGTCACAACAAACTTGAGTCTAAAAGATCATTTTCTGTCTCTTTCAACATACAGAAAGAGAAATCAGGAGTCATTCTTCCCATTCAAGGCTAACCCTAGCAGCTGAATCCCATGCTCTTCTGCTTCCTCTAGAATTGAAACCTAGCAATTATCCTTTATTTCATTTTATCCTAACTCGTAAACACTGGAATATATAAACGTTTCTCAAAGAACAAAAAACAGTCTCTCATTTCTTTCTAATAATTCCCCTCCAATTATCTCCCTTTCTCATCTGCTTTATAAAACAACCTTGTTAAAAGTAATGTCTGCACTATGTAACTTCCTCATCTCCCATTCACCTATCAATCCACTCCTGACTTCTGTCTTCACCTCTTTATTTAATCTGTTACCAAGGTTGTCAGTATTATTATACAACCAGGTCTTAATCAGATTTTATTGACTTTTCTATAGCATGACTGCTGACCACACCCTCCTTTAAAATTTTCTTTCCCTACAACACTACTATTATACTTCTTACTTTTTTTTATTGACCAGGTCACACACCTCCTGAGGCTCTTCTCTCTTGTTCTTTAGAGTTCTATTCTTCGCTATCTTCTTGATTCTATGTGCTCTCCTTAGATTAGGTGACAATGTATCCTGGTTTGCTTTGGCCAGTCCTGGATTAGGCTGCTGTCCTGGTATAATTATTAACAACAGCCCCTTTTATTTTTAAAAGAGGTCAGGTGATAGATGATAAATTAGAGGTCACCCTAACCTTAAGTAATCTTATCCTACTAACACATTCACTATCACCTTCACAGAGCCCACCACCCAACTTATATTTCAATTACAGACCTTTTTCCTCTAGTCTAGATACATAACCTCAATGCCTATTGCTATCTCTATCTAAATTTTCCTCATGTACCACAACATGTCCAATACTAAAACAACTTCCTTATTAAACCTTTCCTCTTCTATATCCCATTAAAACAAATAGCACCAACTGTCTCTTCAGTTTTCCAATAAACTTGGCATCATTTTTAAATACTCTTAAACATTTTCATTTCCTATATTCAACTGATTCTTCTATCTAAGTACCATTCTGACACTAATCTAATCTTAACAGCTCAAGCCCTTGTAATTTGTCATCTGATCACTGGAAAAGCCTCTTACCTGGTCTTAGTACATCTGATCCAGTCTTCTAGCCAGTCTTCTTTCTCAAATACAAATGTGGTCACATAATCTTTCTTACTACTCTTTAATGGCTCCCCTAGCCTTTAGGGTAAAGCCCAAACTTCCTATCACAGCATCAAGGTTCTCTGTGATGTAGCTACATACTTGCAGTTTCCAAAAGTTGGCCACATTCTCTTTTGCCTTCAGCCCTTTGTACATGCCTCACTCTTGGTCTACAGTGATTATATTTCTACCTTGCATGTGCTTAAAACATAATTGTCCTTCAGTATTCAATGCAGGAATCATTGCTGGTTTGGGTAGTTACTCCTTTCGTATACTCATATAGCACCATGTTATAGCACTTTTAACAATGTATAACTTCTTGAGAATGAGGACTAGGAACATCTTTGTATATACATCACCTTGCATAGTACGAAATTCTGATATATAATACATGTTCAATGATAATTACTAATAAACTGCAATGACCTAAGTCACTTTAGTGGAAAACCTCAAGTAGGCTGAGTTAATTTCCCTTTGCTCTCCAGCTGGTTAAAGCATAGTGTTAAAGAGACTATTATTTTGTATTTATGTTGTTAATGCTTCCAAGTGTGGGGGAAAAAAAATCCCAATTTAATAATCCCAATTTAATTCATCTGTGCTGACCATAGCTCTAACCTCCACAAGTTTATATTTTTGGTCACCAAGTGAGAAAAGGTAAACTAATGAAATTCCCATTGCTGTGAAATATAACTAAAATCCCATATTATGGAAGAACATTCAACACATCTTATAGCTAATGTGTAACTTGAATATAGTCTAAATAATACAGATTACTTTATGTTATTGGCATGAGAGAATACTGTCTGTAACAAATGTGCTACAGAGAAAGAGTACATTCTCAGCACTACTGAATTAAAAACTGACATGAGGATACCAGTTTAATGAGTTCAGGAAGGAAACATAGAGAAGCAGAAAAGAAATGGGTGAAATGTGCATAACTGAGTACACAGCTAGTCTCAACTAAACGTTTAATAAAAGAACTCTATTTTTATGAACACCTCATATACTGTGCCCTTGTTAACAGTAAACCCAAACACTTCCACTAAATGAATGGTTAAGATCATAATTTTGTTCAAAGCATACCTTTCACATAGTTCTTATGAATACTGTTATGGACTGAATTGTGTCCCTTCAAAATTTCTACATTGAAGCCCTAACCACTGATGTGATGGTATCTGAAGATGAGGCCTTTGGGAGGTTTCAATGAGATCATGAAGGTGGGGCCCTCATGATGGGATCAGTGCCCTTAGAAGAGACAGGAGATAGTGTATGTAGTGTGAACTCTCCTTCCCTTCCATGTGATGACACTGTGAGGAAGCTGTATGTAAGCCAGGAAGAGAGCCTGCAGTAGAAACCAATCATATACTCTTATCTTAGATTTGCAGCCTTCAGAATTGTGAGAATAAATTTCTGTTGTTTAAACCATTTATTCTATCGTATTTTGTTATGACAGCTGGAGTACTAATGAAACCATTATGCTCTAACAAATTGTATCTGGCTGCTACCCTAAACTGAGAATCTTTAGTAAACAATCTTCTAAAATAGAAACCATGTCTGCTTTGTTTATGAAACAGAACTTTACATCCAACATGTACCCAATACATATTTGAATAAATAAAGTTTTTGAACACTACTTCTACAGCAGTACCTACAATTATGAGGGTTAGAAATACAAAAGTTTAAAGTCTGTATCTTCAAAGAACTCATGGTCTATAAGAGAAAAAATCAAAGTAACCCAAAAGTTATAATGACATTTGGTTCAGTGCTATAATAAATAGAGGTTAGGGAAACAGAAGGTAAAGAGGAAGAACTAGTAGTGTGGCTCACGTGGCAGAAAATGGATTCATAAATTACTAAAGGAAGAAAATATAGTGCTCCGCACCACAAAAAGTAAAATAATCCAATTATATATAACACTAGGCAATGAGATCAGGCAAACAACTAACACTGAGGCCTAACATAGGGCTCTTGAATAGAATATTTGGAGTATCAAACAATATTTGATATTCCAAACTATTAAAAGATTATAAAATTATTGAAGCAAGTATTTTTAGTCTAACTATATTTCCATTTGTCTTCAAAGTTCCTGAGATGCCTAAAATTACATGTATTTAAATTTATCATGATCTTATATAATATCATTAATCAAAATATTTTATGTATTAGTTTTACTTCCAAGTCACTAGGAAAAAATTATAATTAATATTAAAGAAACTTTAAGTTGGAAAATAATGAAAATAGTGTTACTAATCTTTGTAAGCTAATGTTCACCCCAACATTGGAAAATCAAACAACCTGTCATTTTTCTTTGGTAAGAAAAAATATTTGAGAATTTTGCTTTTATATGATAAATAATGATATGCTGCACATCCCTCACTCTTACAAGTTTCTAAAATGTTCTACTAATTTTCAAAGTTGTTTTTTTAGTTGGTTCCCTGACCAGGAAGCAAACCCAGACTGCAGTGGTGAGAGTGCCAAAACCTAGCCACTGGATCACCAGGGAACACCCTCCCTCCAAAGTATTTAGCTTATAAAATCTCTTACACAAATAAACTCATTACTGGCTTATGCTTGAGGCATAAGGATTCAATACCAATATTTTATAAAAACAGTAAATGCAAAGAAAGTAATCATTATTTACCTGCATAGGTTTGGTAAGTGGGTCCATTCTAACTAAATAAACTTCCAGGGTACGTTCTTTTTTCATGGGTAATGGAAGTGTTAAGTAACAAAAAGGATCAAATGTTACTGATATCTTAGCACATTCAGGACAAACTAAAGTTGATTTGAAAAGGCCATGAAATATATCTACTATAATAGAATCATTTCTTTTTAAATGGTTTTCCCAGGCTTCTTCAGCAACTATCTATAAGAAAAACAGACACATATTACACAGAGATATTACAATATTAAAACAGTAATATCAGTACTGACCATAATATCACTATTTACCTTATCTGGCCTTCCATCAGCATCTTTTAATTGTATGTATGGTTTTTTCCTAATTCTATTCAAATCCTCATGTAGTCCATCTAATAGGAAAGCTAATAGTTCCTGACAGTCCTGCTGCTGGTAGCCAGAGAACTGAGGTGCGAAACGTCCTACTTGTGTCTGTAAGAAAAGCAAAACTATAAAATTACAGAAACAAAGGACAACACTAATTAAAAAAAAAAAAAAATACATGTCACTGATTCCATATTTGTGAACTCACCTCCTTGCTAAAATTTATTTAAAACCCAAATCAACTTTTGGCACTTTTACAGTCGATTGCAGATACGATAATTACATGTATAAAAATACATAGAATTACATAGCTAAAAATTTTTTTAAATGATATCTAATCTGTAAAACAGCAATGCTGACCTGAGGAAACAATGAGAAGAAAATATGGAAAAGTTTTATCCAAGGATTGGAAAACAGTAAAGAATATTAAATAAAATTCAATAATATTTCTGGGCCACTAGAAAAAATTACAAAGTTCTCATTCAGTTTCTGTGTGTAAAAAGAGGAGGAATCTCAGAGAGATAACAGGAAAATTCATGTTGATATATAATTTTCCTTATCCTTGTAGTACTAAGTATTTTTTTGATGGGACTAAAAAAATATATTAAAGAAAAAAGTCAGATATCAAGAGGCTACTTACATAACTAAAAAATATCTAGCAATATGAAACTAATAAAACTAATTGTAGGTAAGGGTTGAGAAATAGTTCGGTTGAACTAGTCTGTCCAAAGTTTAGAAAGTTAAAGAAGATAAATGCAGGAGTTTTTGATTTGTTGTTTTTTATTTTTTAAGAACCAGTATATAGTTAATATAATGTTGCCTAGATGTCCTATATGAATGGCATTTAAGATGTCTGTATAAAAAAATGGCTCAAAATTGCTTATTCTCCTTAAAATTTTGATGACAAACTAAAGTACCTGAGATTTTATTGATTCTAAGAAGTAACCACATCACAAATTAGAATAAACTTAAAAGTTTAAGAATTCTATTGAAATATATTTATTATTTAGCGCTTGTTTTATAGACTAGTTTCATTTTAATAATTCTCATACTTAAAATTACTTTTAAAATCAACTGAGTTCTTTAGAGTTCAATGACATGCCTAAACTTTACATTTGTATAAAATATTTTTGTAGCTTTCTCAGAAATGTACAGTATCCTAAAACCTGTAAATGCTCATTGCTTCTCTTTTTAGTCACTTTGTACCATACCATTGTTTCTTAACCTTTATTTCATCATTTCCCTCCCCATACCCTAGAGTCTTTTAAAGACATTTTAAACTAATCATCTGTCCCATCCCCCAGCCAGAAAATTTAATACCACAGATATACTCATACTGTCTATTTACGTGCTGTGTCCCTTTGAAGGGCCACCAACCATTGTAACAGCTATGATTTTTCACCCTAGAGAAGCAATTTTTATCCTACTGGGGGTGATACAGCCCTCGCTGAAAATATACTTACTATACTAACCTTAAAGGCTCTTGGTGTGACGTAGCTAAATTTTCCAGACCACATTTGCTTGATCAATTCAGCATAAGATTTAGCTATTTCACCTCTCATTCCTAAAGGATTGTCAAAATTCAGTTCTTCTTGATACTTATCATTGAGGAAATATTCAGTAAGTGGAGGGGTGTTGCTCAAACACTGCAAAGAATAAAATAAAATTTCAAGTCAAAGTAACCACACGTTATACATGCTAAAATGAACAGAGAAACAAATTGACTTGCCATAACATATAGAGAAAATTTTAAGTGATGGCCTCTTGTACTAATAAATAACTGGTCAAAAAAACACTCAAATGATGCACTCAACTATTTCCCAAATTTCAAATCAATTACTTATCATAAATAAAAAGGCTAATATTTGTTGCTGTAAATTCTGTATTAATTTTAACCACAGCAAACTACCTGTTAACTGGGAGAGAAGCTCAGAGTTTTCTTTCCTTCTTTTACTTGATTCGTAGAAATTATGGATTGTCTACTCATCCCAGGCACCTGCAAATTAGCCTAAGTAGGTAAAAACTGAGATAGAGTGCAAGAATGAAATTAACTTAAAAGAGTATTGTGTGCATTGTCCATTCCTTATCATGAAGGAGCCTTTAATTTTCCATTTGTTCAACCATTTTTAGAAGGAACAGTACTGATTCGCTGAACCTGTGAAAACAAACTTTTGTTATGTGAACTCTGGCTGAGTGCATTCTTCTGCAAGCTCTTCTTTAATATCATAATCCAGTTTTCCTTTTTGGCAAGATTAAAACTATGAATAAGTTCTCTCTTTTCTATTTTGAATTAAATAATCTAGAACTTAAAACATAATAGCAGAAGTATAATTTTCCATAATATTTTAACTTAAGAGGAAACAATTTTAAGTTGAAAATACCATATAATATGAAATTAATATTTATGATATGAAATTATCAATTAGATGTCCAGGGTCATTAATCAGAGTATATAATGAATGACACAGACATACAGTCATATAGGTAACTTTTTCTTTTCTGTAGGAAGATTTTTGTCTTGGAGTCAAGTGGCAAAGTGCTTTAAGTGAAGCAAGTTGCCTGTAAAGTTTTAGAAACTCACTCTTATGAGAGCTTGGGTTTCTATTAATGGAAATCACAGTTTTTCAAACTGATTACCATTCATTTGAATTAAGTTAAATAGCCTTGATAGCTATGAAAGGTTCAGCCTACTGGGTTCATGCTGATAACTTGGATGCCATAAGCTATGACTACCATATTTTCCCATGTATAAGACAATACACTTTTGTCTAAAATTGTTAAATAAAAAACTGGGGATCAGCTTATACATGGAAGTAACTGATTGATACTGATTTCTTAATGTTGGGTTAGAAAAGTAGGGGCTGTCTTATACATGGGGGCATATTATAAATGGAAAAATATGGTATATACCTTGTACCACTTGGCTAAAATTCCAAAATTCATTCATTTTTGAAAAATAATCATGGTATTTCACTTTGTGCTTCCAATTATAAATCAATTTATGTTTCCTCAAGTAACCGTAATATTTATTTTGGAAATTTTTCATATAATAAAAATAATACTGTCCAAATTGGTAGTCCAGACAGTACATCAAGGCAAAAGGGAGGACTGTTTATAACATCATGACATTTGTTATATAATTGTTAGGCAATGAAAACAATATAAACAGTAAAAAAAGTTTTGGATGGGCTATATAGGTTTTAGAATCATTTATGTGCCATTTTCAGCAGAAAAAAATTTTATGTGAGCAAGATGACTGAGTTAGGTTACAATGTAGGAGGCAATCAGGGAAAGGATACTTTTCTTCTTAGCTGCTTTTATATCTAAACCTTTCATCTTGTTATATGCCTTCTGAGTTACATTTTCTCTTTTCCCTTTGATTGTCCTTTTAAAGATAAATCTAGCATTAGAAGTAGGGCCAGGCAACCCAGAATACACTATGGCTACACTGGGCATAAATGTCATCAATTAATAGTATCATTTAATTTAGTATAATAGGGTCAACACTACATAGTCAATGGAGGAAAAAGGAGGTAAGAAAGCATTTCCAACAATTACCAATTAGTTTTGAAATCCGTGTATTTGATCAGCTCAGAGTTATAATAAGAATATTCCACTACTAGCTGTAACACAGTTATACAAAAACCTAATTTATGGCTTTACCAAACACCTCAAAGAATCAAGTGCAAACATAATTCTTGAACTTTGTTTTTATTTGATGATTCACATGTATCCTCATCTTGCAGAGTTTCCAAATAGAATTTAAAAAATTTTAACTGTCCCATAGCATCCAGAGTAATCTTTCTAAAATTTAATTCTAATCTTGTTCCTTGTTATAAATCCTTTAATAGCAATTTCAGATTAAGATCTCAGATCTTTAGAAGGGTCTATATTTTGCCCACCTAAGTAGTGTCCTCCTTCCCAATGCTTTTTTACCTACATTTCAGCCTTACTTAATTTTGGATTCCTTAACCTCCATGCATTCTCTCTTTAAGTTTGCTACATTACTCCAACTACATAAAATGCACCTTCTTTGCCTTACTTCTAACTGTCATAAAAGATTCAGGTATCCTGTCTGGGAAGCCTCCCTAGACATCCTGACAGTGTTTCCTCTTGTATGTTTCCATATTGCTTAGTGCTCATTTTGTTATATCACTTATTTTATAATATACTGTAAATTTAATTTTTAGGTTTTTTTTGTCTGACTTGCCAAATGGACTGAGACCTTCATGAGAGCAGGAACTGTGGTATCTTTTATATTTATATTTCCAGTACTGAGCACCTATGTTATTTGGCACTTAGCATGTGAAAAATAAATGTACCTATTCAATAAAAATGTTTTTGCATATATTTACTAATGTATTTGTCCTCTTGGTTTATTCACTCTTTTCTTTCACTGTTGGGCACAGAGTACTTAAATTTTACTATATTTATTTAAAAAATTTTTAATTGCAGTTGAAATTCAGTATTATTTTATATTAATTTCAGGTGTCCAGCATAGTGGGTTAGACAGTTACATAATTACAAAGTGATCCCACCAATAAGTCTAGTACTCACCTGACACTATACAGTTATTACAATATTGTTAACTGTATTCCTCATGCTGAACTTTACATCCCTGTGACTATTTAAATTTTTGTTGAATGAAGTATTACTGAGGCAAAAATATATTTGCTTATAATAAATAGCACCAAAAGTTTCTTCAAGCACTTCTACCTGAATAGTAAACCAAAAGAACAGCAACTATTAAAAAATAACCTCACCCTTTTATTTGACTTTCATTCCTTTGTAGTGGAACTCTGCTTGGATTTTTAAAAGAGTCCCTGACACAGAGACCTATGCTTATTTTCAGTGACATATGCTAGCTTGTAAATGATTATAGTTCAATGTTAACAAACTAAACAACAAAAACACAAATAGTTTTAATGATAAATAACTGCCTGTCAAGATATCATAACCCATATATTTTGAGATAAATCTTATATTTAAATTTAAAGCATTAAGTCCTAAATGACCCCAGATAGCATACTATTTTTTGAACATGTTTTAACTATATTTTCTAAAAGCTTGTACAAACACACATAAATATAGAAATTCAATAGCCAGTTTAATTGTTCTACTAATGCAGAGATAATAATAGTTTAAAAATTAAACTGATGCCTGACTTTTCTCATCTTCAAAATACTATACTTTTCTCCCTCACCTGGAAAATAATATTATTCTAGGAGTCATTATGTTCTTCAGATAGTATAAAGACCAGTTAAAATATTTTAACATGAGGTTATCTTAGAAACATGAACATATTTGACAATTATGAGAAAACTGTATACATGGATGGGTACCATTAAATACAAGGTTTTAAAAAATAATTTTCATTAATGCAATAATAAAAATCACAACCGGAGTTCTCAAAGATTCTTCTACTATAAAAACAATCACTTTCCTAACTGATTGGGATTGCCTCAAAACAATTCCTTTCTTAAGACATATATTAAAAATCATATCTGTATAGACATAGGAAATTGCCTTTTTAACCTATAAGATACTTAACTGATATAATATGGACTAGAAATCACATATAACATGTGTTGTGCCTATATAAATATATCTCTTACTCTCACTGATTCTTAAAATGTAAAACAGAACAAAACACATCCTTCCTTAACATACTTGTTTTTTCTTAGCAAAAACTGAGAATATATATGAATGCATCATAAGAATAAAAGAAATTATATAAACAGTATTAGGATGTTATTTTTGTGGCTACTTATGGTCTTGTGATATTCTACTGGTCACATGCCATTTTGAGTTTCATCTCTGCTAATTTATTTAATTTCAACAGCCTGATAGTGACAAATGCTAACACTTCATTATTTTAAGGTAAATTAGCTCTTCCAACTCATCACCAAAAAATGAGGTCCAACTATAAAGTAATGTGACTGATAATAAAACATATATCTTAAGGCACATGTTATTTATATCATAATTGTGCCTAGAGTTGGTCTCAAAATTAGGTGGAATTTTGTCATATACCATGTTAAAAATAAAGCAATCCTCAGACTAAGGAAAAAGATTCTATACCAGTAGTTTCAATTCTTAATACAAAAGGGAAAAAGTAAAAAACTTACATTAATATTTAAATGCACTCATTAACTAGGCTAAATATTTCTGTATTTAAATCCTTAGGCAAGTTAATAGTGTGCAAAATTGACAAGAACATTTCAACATTAAAGGAGTAAATAACTAAATTTCATATTTATTATATACTAGATTTTTGGCATTCATTAATTTAACCTTAATGATATAATGACTAGTTGCCTAACTGGAAGGCTCAGGACATAAACTGGTATGAAAAGTTGTTGATCCATAAAGAATGAAGAAAATGGCTAGTGTATGTGCAAGTCAATCATTTTGTGCTAAGTATTATTCCTCAAAGTGATTTTGTGGTTCTCTACTTGTGCTTGCTTATGCACTTAAAATTGGAAACTGCAAAGTAATAGTATTCTTGAATGTAAATTTGAATTGGGACTCCTAAGACATGTTCCTTAGTTTAATGTATTAAGATTTAGCCTTAGCATGTACCCCTCCCCTTCTTAGAATATTCCTCCCCTGAAAGAAATTCCTACTTATTCTTTAACACTCATCTCAGTGTCTTACAAATGTTACATAGTCCTTAGCACCAAAAGGAAGAATTAATACCCCTTCCTCTGGGCTAACGCTATACTTTGAACTCACTTACACAGAAGCTAAATCTTGAGCGCACAGTCCATGTCTTATTCACCTTTGTACCTCAGGATCTAGAAAAATGCCTGGCACATACCTCAATAAAGCTGTGTTGAATAAATAAAAACTTGAATGGTAGAAAGACTGGAAGCTAGACTGAGAGCAGAGGGGAAAAAAACTGACCAAAGAAATCTGAATTGCACCCTGTTACACGAGGGCTGTCCGGAAAGTATCCAGCCATGTAATAAGAAAAACAGAGGCATTTATGGCTCGATTTTGTCTGGACAGCCCTCGTATAACTATAACCTACCTAAAAGTTCTACAAGTCAAAAATGAAAGCCCAAATAATGCCTAAAGAGGCTTTCCTAATGATAGAAAATAACTACTGTGAATGCCCCAACAATGAGCAAGATAAATCCCATATAAGTAAAAGATATGTAAAGGAAAAATAGCTGGAACTACATTTTTAAGATGACCCTTTTCCCCAGATCTGCAACCTGGAATCAGACATAAAAAATCTAAAGAGAATTCTTCTGAATAATCAAATGTCTCATCCAGTGAACATTCTATATGGTTCAATGTATATAGACCTTTAGCCACTGCCATCATGAAGAACTATTTTTTTTTTAAAGAATGCATGTGCCATTCCACTATTTTATAAAGTATTATCTGACAAACTCGTTATAAATGTTCATCCTTCACTCAACATCTTAAAATTGGATTATATAAAATATTATTTTTCTTCATTATTTAATTACTTGGAAAGATTACAATGCTTGGTACATGACTTGTCCTTATAAACATGTGCACAAATCCTATTGCTCTTACATTACTTTCAGAAAGTTCTATGAAATATGTGCTCGTCAATAAGATTGTGACGTTTCTAGAGTTCTCTGAAAAAATTTAAGTGACTCATGTAAGAGTCTCAATTTTGTTATTTCACTATCAACGTCTACAGTTTTTTAAAACTGATAAAGTAAGATTCTACTATGTTACCAAATCTCAAGTCTGTAATCGACATATTTTAAAAAATGAATAATTAAAAGCCATCCCAATAATTTGTAATGAATCTGGAATTTCCCCAGTACCTGGAAAATAGCCAAAGTAATCCCCTTCAAAAAGAGAAAGTTGTCTTTTGTAATGCTGAATATGAACCACTCCCTTTCTGTTCAGGTGCTCCAGAAGCCCAATTTTCAAGTGATCATGTATGCTCACTATTTTAGTAAACCGGTAACTAGAATAGGAAAGAAAACAAACTTAATTTTTGATTACCTAAAGTCTTTGAGTTGCGTAACTCATTCTGTAACTGATCAAAATGTAACGCCACTCATAATCCCTTCAAAAAAGTAGCTACACCTTCAAACTAACCAATACTAAAAATAAAAACCAAAACTAAAATGAGAAAACCATTTTATTCTGAATAATAATAAAAAAAACCTGTAGTAATCAATGGTTAAAGTAACCTCAGAATAATCCCAAATTATTTTTTCTGGATTTTAAGATTAGATGGATAAAGAATTTTCAGATTTGCCATGTTACTGTTGTATTTCAATTTGTTATGACAACAGTGTAAACATTCTAAAAAGGTACTGTGTAATTCTGAAGCATTCTATTAATACTGTGATACTGGCTATAGTTCTGTAAATAGTTAAGATAGGAAACAGTGATGTAGACTTTTACAGTAAATAATTACAAATATAAGCCTGCTCTTAATCAAGTAGGCTCTTTTTATTTTTATAAAGGTGAAACAAAGAGATAGTTTACTGAAGAGAAAGTACACTCCAAAGAGGTAGGAACAGGCTTGAGCAGAAAAATGGCTCAAGAGTCCAAGTAGACTTTTAAAATGAGGTATTTTTAAGACACTTGATATTTTATCTTCTGTTAACTTTTTTCCTAGGAAAGGTAAATTTCATTACATCTGAGATATCAATTCTGAAGCCTCACTACGTTTTAGGAAAGCAAAGAGAACTATAACTGTATTTTGCTATTTTGCATTGCATTCTCTCTTAAGCTTTCTTTAAAGAATAAAATTATCTAAGAAAATATAAGTGGATATAACTTTCCTTTCATTTATTTAGTTTTAAAAAACTTACTTTAACTATCCTTCCTCCCCACCAACTAGTCAGTAAAGAGAGAACTGTTATACACTCTATTTAAAATACTGAAATTTTACATAAAGTAGTTTAAAGGTAGCATATTTGACTTGAACAAGGATGTTCTAACATTTTAATGTACATCATTAATCTGATTACTATACTTAAGGCATGAATAAAATTAAACTTCATTTAAAGTCCCTGCTGTCAACCCTTTCCTTCAAATTCTATGGAATTTCTTTACACACTACCTGAACTCAGTGAAGAATTGTTATGAATGCTCTGGAAAGTATGAGAATTAATGGGAAACATTTTGTTGGTTAGCAAAGAAATGTCAATGCTATGGTTTCTGCTCATCTACAGGAATGAGGAAGGGGAATTCTAATTCAAAAAGACTACCCTGTTACTTGCAGTGGGTAAATTCTGTAACTAGATAAAAAGCCATGATTATGTAAAGACCATTGGTTTTCATCTTAAAAGCTAAAAGCAGAAGTTGGATAGAAGATCCTTTTGCAATAGAGATAAATTTGAAAGCTTCTGTAATAATAATTACACAAACAATAATGCTATAAAGTTTCTGGTAGTTGTATTTAATGAGGTTTTAAAACTATTAGACTGTAACAGCAATAGTCTAATTTTTTTTTTAAATGAGTGATGTTTAGGTATTTACTTCATGAGAAGCATGTTAAAACCAAATGGTTCTAATAATATTAATAAACATTAGTGTAATTTACATCCAAAGAACAAAAGTTTGTAAATTTAATGTTTAGTATCTTATCTCCTACCCACTACTAATTCAAAACTGGCTCATAATGAAATGAATACCAATATTTTAGGCAAGCAAGACAGCCAAAGGATTTAAGGAAAAACTATGGTTCTTTATAATTTTGTGTGTGTTCAGTCTCCTGCAATTAATATTCAGTAAAGAAACATTTGGAATAAATGAATATTAAGAATTGTATAATTTGTTGATCTTTTGGTTCTCTAGCAAAGGTATATAGATACAGCAAAAAAAAAAAAAAAATCTTTAAGTTTAACTGATTTATTACTTTCTTTAGAAAATTCACCAAGTCACATACTTCCCTGTATCATTTCATTATGTTAGGCCCATAATCCAATAAATACTTAATCTGAGTTGAAATTTAAAGACCATGTGACAGCCAGCATAAACTATAAAGATTTCTGATTTTCATAATCAAAAGAACTTTAAATTTATCTAAATAATCACTCAATAAATATTTAAGAAGAATGTTATTTTAAGAGTCTTCAGAAGTATAGAAATAATGCTCTAAAATATTTTTTCATATCATCTACAGAAATCATTCAAGGAACTATATGCCTGGTAGTGGGCATATGCTCTGCCAAGCTGTGATTAACATGGCAGCCCAACCACAGTAGCAGTGGTCCCCAACCTTTTTGGCACCTGGGACCGGTTTCATGGAAGACAATTTTTCCACAGAGTGGGGGTGGGGGTAGGTAGGGTGGGGGATGGGATGGATGGTTTCGGGATGATTCAAATATATTTATTGTGTACTTTATTTTTATAATTATTACATTGTAATATATAATGAAATAATCATACAACTAATCTAATATCACCACTGATCTGACAGGAGGTGGCACTCAGGTGTTAATGCAAGTGATGGGGAGCAGCTGTAAATACACATGAAGCTTTGCTCATTAGTCCACCAATCACCTCCTGCTGTGTGGCCTGGTTCCTAAGAGGCCACGGACCTCTATATATTGGTAGGTCTCTGACCTTTCAGTTCCAAGAAGTAAAAACATATTTTTTATATATATATAGTCTGTCTGGAAGAAATCCAGCCATAAATGCCTCTATTTTTCATTATTACATGGCTGGATACTTCCTGGACAGTGCTGGTACATATAAAGTGCTATAATTCTTTTTAAACCTACTGTGTTCTTCTTAAGTTTAGAAAGCTCCAGAAATATTAATCTGGTATAGGTCAAGTTTAAGCATGCTGGTAAATTTTTATAATGTAGTGTTTTCAATCCATCTGTGTGGAAGGATTTCCAAATCATCATAGATTGAGGTATTTTTGTAAAATAAAGGAAACATGAACTATTAGAAAAATGAAATAAAAATAACATACAAAAAAACAAAGCCCCATTTTCTTATTAGATTTAATACATGTAAAATTACTTTATCTGAGTGCTATAAAAGTTTTGGATCATTTACTCTTAATTTTCCTATTTTATTGTTGACCAGCATAGACAGAGTGAAAAACACTGTTCTAATGTACTTACTTATCTGACATTATAACAAACATTGGGGATATAAAAGAAAATCAAAGACAGTCTCTACTTTCATGAATCTCACTGTGAAATAGGTAGTTCTCAAAAAAAAAAAAATTTGAGAGAAAAGGGTTGGGTGGAGGAGAAGTGTGGAAAAGGCAACTTGTGAATAGTAACAGTAT
This sequence comes from Lyroderma lyra, assembly GCA_004026885.1. NCBI lineage: Eukaryota > Metazoa > Chordata > Mammalia > Chiroptera > Megadermatidae > Lyroderma > Lyroderma lyra. The sequence goes on from PVJL010002802.1 coordinate 50,241, forward strand.
ACATAAAGAGGTTTGCGATTTAATGAATTCTAAGAACCTTTAGTTTTGATAAAAAGGTAGAAAAGGTCCAGTTTGGGTTTTATCCTTTACATGAGGAGAAATGAGTTTTAAGTAAGAAGGTAACTTAATTATATTTTTATTTGAAAATGACTCTGGAAGCAGTGTACTAAATATATTAAGAGAGGATAAAAGATGAGTTCAATATATAGGGTCTGGCACAAATAACGCCCCTTTCTATTTACAAAATCATAGGCATGTAATTCTGTAACATATCAGTATCATAACTACATTAACATAACTACTTTAAAAAGGGCATTACTTCTGCCAGACTCTGCACATTTCAATAGTTCGCATGAAACTGGTTCTCAACCTTCCTAATGCCGCGACCCTTTAATTCAATTCTCATGCTGTGGTGACCCCCATAAAATTATTTTTGTTGCTACTTCATAACTGTAATGTTGCTACTGTTATGAATCGTCACGTAAATATCTGATAAGTGTTTTCCGATGGTCTTAGGTGACCCCTGTGAAAGGGTCGTTGGATCCCCAAAGGGGTCGCAACCCACAGTTTGAGAACCGCTGGCATAAAAGATACTCAAGTACCGAAGCAGTGTACTGACAGGAGAGGAGAAAATAGGTGTGATATTTAAGAGGCAGTAGGATAAACAGGACTTGGGCTAAGTGTCAGGTTTCTGACTTTGGTTACTGGGTGAATGTTTGGACCTACAGGAATATAAGAAATGAAAGGATCAGTCTCTGGGGAAATACATTTGTCTTTATAGATGTGTTGAGTTTGACCTATTTAATATTGTTAGCTAGGCAGGAATGTCTACCTAATAGAAGTTATATACTGGAGGGACATACAGGAGGGAGAATTATGGTTGAAACAGCTTTGGGATTTGTCAATTATAAGTAGATGTCAATTTCTCAAAGGTAAAGAACCTTAGCAAACAGGAAGTCAAGAATGACCTTATCAAAAGCAATTTCTTTGGGGTGGTATGAAAATCACAGTCATAACAGCAGTTGACCCATACTGCTTACTATCTGCCAAGCACTTTTTAAGCATTTTGTTTTCATTTAACAGAAAATACTAAAAAGCTTCTTATCCAAGGTCACACAACTTATTAAGTGGTAGAAGTAGGATTTGAATCCAAGATTCTGGTTTCAAATTCCATGCCTTTAACTACTATGCTATACTGCAGAGATGAGGACTACTGAATAGGAGATGAGAAAGTAGGGAGAAAGCATACCATCCTTTTCAAAGTCAAGGCTCCTTTACATGTCATACCCTCCCCAGTTTAAAAAAAGGACCTGACCATGTATATACACTGAAAGGAAGACAAGTGAAGAGGTGAGCTTAAAGGTATGAAATAAAGAGGAGATGGTTAATGGAACAAGTATCAGGGAAATAACAGAGGTCTCAGGAAGTGTATGGTATAATCATGATGACAGAGACACTTTTGGTATGATATTCAATGAATACTTATCTTATTATAAAAAATTTCCTTGTAAACAATTAGTAACTTTTCTTTTCAAAAATGTTTTCACTTTCTTTTAAAAACAGTTACTGTAAGATTTCTCCTGGCAAAGTACATAATGCCTAGAAAAGCTTTGGGCAATTACTGAATTACTCAGAATACTTCCATTGTATACCAAATCCATTAAAAAATATATATACACACACATATAGTCATGTATATATAATGAATATATATGTAAATTGGTGTGTTAATAATTGTTTATATTCAAAGCAAAATCTCTCTTACTGAAGGCTAGAGTAAGATTTTAATTATACATGAGACATGATTATAAAGCAGAGAGTGATTTTCTAGTAAACCCTTCAAATTCAAATGAACCTCATCTTTGATGTTATTACTTTAGGAGGCTATGTTTGTTCCACTGATATTGTCATGGTTAAAAATATTTTAGGCAGTTCCCTGGTGGTGTAGTGGCTAGGCTTCAGCGCTGTCAACCCTGCGGCCTCGGTTCAATTCCCAGCCAGGGAACAACCCACAAAAAACAACAACAACAACAACAAAAAATTTAGTTATTTCTCTTTTTAGAGCTGGCATACATATAAGAAAACTTCAGTATCTACCACAAAGGAAGGTACCAATATATGTTTATTGAGTGTACAGACGCTGTGTTCTTTGCTGTGGTAAAATAGATTTCTGATGTAGGAATTTGTGGTGGAAAAATGTGGGGGAAAAGCATGAACTTTTATGTTACAGTTGTACCTCTGGTAATTCATTGCTACTTTTATGACTACGTGAGCAAAATGCAAGTCATAATGAAAAATGTACTCCAGCAAATGAAATCAAGACCCAATTCAAATGTCACCTCTGTGATGAAGCCTCTCTTATTTCCCAATGGTCCTCTTCTCTACTTCTAGAGCAGAGGTTCCAAACCCTGGGGTCATGGACTGGTACTGGTCTGTGTCCTGTTAAGAACCAGGCTGCACAGCAGGAGGTGAGCAGCAGGGAGTGGGAAAAGCTTCATCTGCATTTACAGCTGCTCCTGTGCTCCAGCTCCTGTCAGATCAATGGTGGCATTAAATTCTCATAGGAGCTCTAACCCTGTTGTGAACTGCACTTCTGAAGGATGTAGGCTGTGTGCTCCTTATGAGAATCTAATGCCTGATGATCTGAGGTGGAGATAAGGCTAGTAGCAGTAGGGATCAGCTGCAAATACAGATTAACATTAGTAGGGAGGTTTGACTACACAGACCACAATAAATCAATTGCTTGCAGACTTCTATCAAAATCCTATCAGTGAGTGGCAAGTGACAATTAAGCTGCATCTGGTGGCAGGCTTTATAGTGGCAAGTGAGTTGTATAATTATTTCATGATATATTACAATGTAATGATAATAATAATAATAAAGTGCATAATAAATGTAATGCACTCGAATCATCCTGAAAGCAACCCCCCATCCCCACCCATGGAAAAACTGTTTTCCACAAAACAGGTTGGGGAGCACTGTTCCTGAGGATAGGCATAAGTCTTTTTCAACAGTGTTGTCAACAATGCTCAGCACATAGCATAGAGAGGCTCAATGAATGTTTGTTGATTAGCTAAGTAAATGAGCCCAATAAAAACAAGAAAACTGGTTTAGTTGCTCTTAGTTCCTTTGCCCCTGTCTCTCTCCAACCCAAGATAAACCCAATTATTTATTGTATAAATGTAATCATCTATTTTATGTATCACGCAGCTGAATATTGCTATGCTAGAGAAAAATCTCAAGTGAGTAAATTAATAGCATTCTAAACTGATCTTCATCCTCAAATGAGATCTTAATACTGCTAAGAAATCTTACTCTCATTCTTAGCTGTTGATCTGGTCTTGTATTTTTAGGATAATGGAAGTTACCACAGAATCTAGAAACTATTATACTTGCATCCATAATTCCTTTCTTTTTTCCTGTTACAGTAGTATCCTTCCTCCATTTAGATGTTGGATGGTAAGGCTTAGTTCGGGGAACTTTTTTTCACAGATACCCTCATTTAGATACAATCATTTCCCTGATTTTTAAATATGATCTATAACAGCCATATTTCTATTTCCAACCTGGGCCTCTGGGCTGTATTTTATATTAGAATACCCATCTGCTTATGACCTATCTACTTGGATGTTTCATAGGTATCACATACTGTATATGCCTAAAATTAACTTATAATCTTCTCCGTATCCCACTCAAATCTACTCCTACTGTGTCCTTCCTCCTACCACTCTTGATTTCATTAAATGATTATCATTATGGTACACAAGCTAGAAACTAGACACACACTTGTGATCTTCACTTTTCAATAATTTGAGTGCACGTCAGACACTGTTCTAGGTAATGGGGCTACAGTAGTGACTAAAATAAAGCCCCTGAACTCATAGAGAGAGAGTGTGTGTAGAAGGAGGAGGAGGCAGACAGACAAACAAAAAAATCCATATAGATATAGGTCACGATGGATGTATCAAATGTAGGGTGGGCAGTTACTATCGTATGTAGAGTGGGGAAGGATCTGACTGATTAACTAAAGACCTAAAGGAAGCGAGAGAGCAAAGACATAAATATTTGCAGACAGAAAATTCCAGGTATAGGAAATTTAAAGTTCAGAGGAACATTCTTTGCAAGAGACTAGCAAGGATGGCGCAAAGTGAACATGGAGAAAAGTGGTAGGAAATAAAATAGCAGGGAGCTGAATCATATAGAGCCTTATAATGAGAAAGCAGTTAGTGCTACAGTTAAGGAGTAACAGGAAATGCCTTAGGTTTGAAAAGAATCGCTCTTTTTAGGACAGAACACAGGGGTATAAGTAGAGTAATGAGATAGGAGATAACTGCAATAAACTGGATGAGATGATGGTAGTCTGGAAGCTTTAATTCCTTTGAAATACATTAATATCTAAATTCCCCCCACATAATCTGGCTTTTTGCCTACTTCTTCAAACTCATTTTATACCATTCTCCTTCAAGTATTATTCCATAGATTACTCACCTTTTGGTTTTTCAAACTTGCCCATTTTAGATGTTGCTCCATCTACTTCAACTCTTCCCTGCCTAACTCATAACTATGCCTTTGGTCATAGCTCAAATGTTATTTCTGGAGAATACGACACCCGGTATAAATTAGGTACTCTCCAAACTCTTAGTATTTACGAACAGCACCCCACTTTTTTCTCCTCATGATACTTATCATAATTCATGATTTATTTAATGTTTATCTTCCCTACTAGATACTATTTCATTCACTACAGTAATAATTAATGCCTATCAGAGTGAAAGGTACTTAGTAGGCCCTCAATAAACATTTGCTGAGTAAATAAATGGAGAACTTCCTAAGTATATCTTATCTGAAAAACATATTACCTAGCTGGATCACCTACAGTATTCTGAAGATAATGCTCTGAATAACTTCAGGTTTTTTGAAAATCAACTTCATCATCAAAAGAAGAGAAATATTCATCAATATTCAGAAGAATGACAGCAATCCCAAAAGAAGTTCTTAAATTGCTTTGAACACTCTTACCAACAAATAAATAGGTGTCTATATAACCTCCCTAGAGAAATTTTTTTGAACTGTACAACAGTAATACTATTTTATGGAAGCATCTTATATTATGGGGGCCATATATTTTGCATAAACATAAAAACATTTTTGATGGTTACACAACGTTAACATACTTCATCTGATTGAACTAAACACTTAAAAATGGTTAATTAAAATGGTGTATTTTGTTATTTATATTTGACAATAATACATTTTAAAACTATTTCTTACAAGTTTATTAGTATAATTTTGAGAAAATTATCCTAGACTGTTCTGAATACAACTCAGTTTTAACTCAATTCTTAACTTGTCTTAGTGAGTGACAAAACACTTAAACTTTCCTTGCCTCAGTTTCATCATCAGTGAAATAAGGATACCTTATGCTCTAACTCATACATCTCTGTGAAGAGGAAATTAAGAAAGTGACAATGATATAAAAACAACCTGCACTATGCAAAGAAGGGTTCTGTTATTATCAGAGGCTGCAGGTTCATTACTGGGCTGTTAATATTTTAATGTGAGTTTTAAGAATTAGTAATTTATATTAAATATTATTATTAATTAAGCAATGGTTTTCATCAACCAACTTGCTGACCCTCTCCCTGCCCTAGTCAGTTTACAAATCACTGTCAAGAGGTCACTGATAACACTGAATAATTGGTTTTCATATACAATACAGTACCAAAAGAGTATTGAACTAACCATCCATTATTGGCAAAGTGACAACATTAAAGAAGTTAATCATGGGCAATGAGCATCATCAAAAACTATTTCTACTCACAAACTAAAATAGAAAGAAGATGATCTTAAGTGACATTCAAAAAAAAAAAATCCAATAGATGAGAGCCTTTCAGTAATAAATACGGCATAGTTTCAACTGAATGGAATTTAAATGTATACATTAAAACAAACAGAGGGGCACCCAGAGTCAGTTCACTTGAAATCTATATAATTTTACTAACCAATGTCACCCCAATAAATTTAATAAAAATTAAAAAAAAAAAATCCAAATAGGCAAGACAACAAAACAAGACCTTAATAGGGATTTAGTGTGCTTTTCCTCTTTTAGGCTCTATCAATCCAATAGCCTGTATTTTATAATGACACTATTCAGTAATACCAATTTGTAACTTAGAAAGTAAGCCTGACACACTTTAGAAACTTCCAATCATAAAGTGTTAATGATGTCAGCATATATTTAATAAAGAAGGAAAATGTATCTTAGAAAATACCTGATATCAAGAAAATGAGGGGAGTTCCCTGGTGGTGTAGTGCCTAGGCTTCAGCGCTCTCAACGCTGTGGCCTGGGTTTGATTCCCAGCCAGGGAACTACCCACATAAAAAAAAAAAAAAAAAAAAAAAAAAAAAAAAAAAAAAAAAAAAAAAAAAAAAAAAAAAAAAAAAAAAAAAAAAAAAAAAAAAAAAAAAAAAAAAAAAAAAAAAAAAAAAAAAAAAAAAAAAAAAAAAAAAAAAAAAAAGAGAAAATGAACTGTTTGATTTTTAGAGAATAAAATTAGGTTCAGAACCACTTTTCTTTCCCTTTGTATTTTTAGAGGGGAGTAAATCTGTAGTTATTACCCTTATAAATTATACATTGACATTTCTTATATTTTCTTCCCAATTTCAAACAAAAATCCTTTGAACAAGTATTAAAATCAATATAAGATACTTCAATCTAATTATATTAATAACTAGTATTCTAAGATGTGATCACTATAAGTAATCCTACCTAATGATTATATCATTAAATTGGTATTGATCTTTCATATTTTATAGCCAGAGTAATGTAAAACAATTCTGTATGAGAGCTGGAAGTAATTATTTACAGCCCCTTGAAATAGCCCCTATATTTTCCAGTACTCTATACAAATATTATTTCCTGTTACAGAATTAGAGACAGACAAAACACTGAAACAGAAGCACTGATCCTAGAGAAATTTGTATATTAATTCCAAAGAACGTGAAGAGCAGACAAATAAGAATGTCTACCCCGCTATCTGAGGTTAAGCATGTTTTCATAATAAAAATAAATCACTACTAACAGGTTACACAGGTGCAAGGCATTCTTTGAGAGATACCAGTTCTGTCTCAGTTATAAAAACTACATTTTTATAGAACTATGTTATATACAGGATCTGACAGAAGTAACACCAGACCCTGTACACGAATGTCTCGCACGAGATGGTAAGCAATTTGAACATTTCAAGTAAAATGTCACCTAAGGTGTGACTGAGTATGGTATTGTTATGTTAGAGAATCACATACTTACGATTTTGTAATAAAAGATTTGATATAGATTACCAGCTCATAAAAAAGGAGCATTATTTGTGCCAGATCCTGTATACTCTTACCCAAAATAATCTGCCTGAGAATTCAGGTTCTCTTTTCCCATCTCCCTTTCTTTTTTAAGAGAAAAGGATACTTCTCCCTTATTTTAGTTCAAACAATGGGAAAATTTATAAAAACACTGGTATTTGTTTTGAGAAAGTGTATGGCTCTAACACAAGTAAGGTAGTTTCCATTTCTTTACTTTTCGTCAAAACAGAAAGTCCTGATTGATTTGTCAATTAACTCTTGTGTTTTGATTAAATATGTTTTTGATGATACCATGTAATTTTTGGGATATAATATGGAAGGAACTCAAATAATTGAGTTTAATTTCTTGGACTAGTTAAAAATCTACTACGTACAAGTATTTGAATTATTCTCCATTTATCAGACAAAGTAATTTTCTTCAAGATTCTAAGTCCTTTTAAAAATTCTTATGTCTCAGGTTTTCTTTTTTGATGGCAACTATATTCGTTTATTTAACTATAAGTTTAGTTAATTTTAATAAAATTAGAAAGCTTCATGTTAATCTGGGCTTTCAAGAATCCATGTTCCACAAATGCAAAAAGAATGCCTCAAGGTGGGAGTAGAACAGTATTACATTTAATTATATTCAAAGATATGAAGGACTGAAACAGAAAAAAAGGCTTCAGTAATTATTTTTTCACTGTTTTTATAATATAATGAGAATCTAGTTTCTTCAAAGAATATTTTTTTGTAGTGTTACTCATTTACTTTTAATTAAATCTTAAAAAAAAACTCTAAACTTTCCATTTGACAATTCTTCTGAATTTGCTGAATAAATTTTTCCTAACCCAAGAGATCAAAGGAAAAAAGTTGACTTTAAAAATGCTTGGAATCCCAACTGAGTTTACACTGTATGACAGAAATAACAAATAGGTCCTTGATTACTTTTTTTTTGTCCCAGTGACTTGCTAGAGTCTATTTAAGGAGTGTATTACTTCCCAGTAAAGTGTTTGAAAACAACCATCTTACACCATACTGGTTTCCTACGGAAAAGACCACATCATTCCCCTGTTTTAAATCCATCTGAAGAGTTGCTTCTTCTAGGAAGCCAATCATGAGCCTCCTAGGCCTTGACAATGAAAAAGACAAGGGTTGGAGAGCTCCTGAATCTACTCAACTAATGCTAATTAAAATTACCTCCAATTTAAAAACTAGACTCTCTCAAGGAGTAATACATTTAGGGCACTAGAAAACTATTTTGTTAACTTCTGTGGACCACTTGGATGTGGTGGCATATGCCTGTAATCATTAACTACTCAGGAGGCTGAGGCCAGGGGATATAACCTGAGGTAAAAAATTTTGAGGATTAAACATCCATGAACATTTCCATGTTATTATATCCCTTGCCTACCAGTTTGCCTAGGGAGAACTAAACTAACACAGTTCAAAAATGTAGAAGATGATAAGTACCATTGTTGAATAGTATGTGTACTAATGAAAAAGAAAAGAAAAAGAATTAGAAGTACATTCAATTCTTTGTTTATTTACCAGGTATAGCCAAAGTGGAATAAGACTTGTCGAAAAAGAACAAATACAGGAACTACAGTATTTAGAATTTTTCCTGAGTTATTCTGCTTAACTTCTTGAATTTAAAAACAAAAAAACTAATATCAATCTAATATGTACTTACTTATTTATGATGTGCCAGTCCTATTCTAACAGCTTTATACGTATCAACTTATTTAATCCCCACAAAATTCCTAAGATTACAGGTACTATTATTTTTCTCATCCAACAAGAAAAATAAATTGTGGAGATAAGCTGTACAGAGCAACACAGCTAATAAGAAGGAGAGACAGGTTTCTAGTCCAGACAATGTAACCCCATAGGGTGTGCTCCTAACCTGTATTATTAATTTTTAGTATGTGTGTTGTTGTTTTTTTTTTCTAGCCAGATAAACTATTCTGTAGAGTCTGGGGATCCCATGAGGAGGCTTCTGAGGCCATTAAGTAAAGTAAAAGAAAGCAAATGGGACTCTGGGCACTTCACCCAACTAAAGCAATTTCACTACATCTGTTTAAATACTGATGATACACTTAAACTTTTCACAGTAGTAATTTCACAATTTTTTCATGTTAAATGCAAAAAGTCTGAAAAATCACAATATCTAGAATATAATCTTCATAAGGTCAGGATATATGTCCAAAGGTGTCTCTACATTTTGACATTAAATAAATATTAGTAATTTGAAACTATATAGCAGTATTATCTATACTCACAGAAAAATTTAATACACATAACATTATATCAGAGAAAATCTTGAACACAAATATAATGAAACTGAATGACACTAATTTTAAATCATACCTAGATTAATGTTATTTAGTTTTTAATCATGAGTGATCAAAAGATTTCATTATTTCAAGGCTACTAATGGGTGAAGCATAGTCCATTCTTTCATACAAAAAATAGGTATGCTTTTCACACTCATATTTATTAGACATATCAATAATTATACTATCTAATGTACTAACATAATATAATCATATTTTTAGGATTATTGAATATAAGAAATTATATTAAAATTTAAATGATCAATATAAATGTTATTTTTATAAAATTTTCTGAAGTTCATGAATCATCTTTAATTTCACAGAAGTTACAAGGAAACTTCAAAAAAGCATAATTGAGGAAACATTATGTTAAAAATTATTTAAAAACAACTCTTTTAGTTATCTTTTATTTTTCATCTATGGACTTATCAACTTTGTCTATGAAACAAAAGAAAAACGATTCTGCCACCATTTTGAATTCCTTCTTATGGTGACTTTTAAGCTTGAGAGCTTACATCTAAATCAATGAAAAATATGAAAAGCTTTAAAAAATAAAACCTAAGTACTAGCTTTTCTAATTCTGAATTTGGATTAAAACTCATTTTTTTTTTCTCTTCTCCAATTTACTTGGAGAATTCTATTTTAAAGAAAATACAGTTTTCAACCAAGATATAGACATGAAATAAAATATCCACTGCTTAAAATACCTTGCTGAAATTTCCATCAAAACTTTTTTTACTTTATAATTATTACTAGAAAATAACAAAGCATCACCTTAACAAACCTCATCCTCATGGGGTATATCTCAGCTGAAATGAAACATGTGAAGGTGAGATTTATTGACAGACAAGGTTAGCATTACATCTACCAACTTATTGTAATAAAACTGCTTCAAATAGAAGCAGAAACTAGTAAAATAAAGTTTCTGATACCTTAAAACATAGACAAGAATGTTAAATACCAAATTTAGCTCTACACAGCCAATTAGATTTAATTTTAACACTCATTTTTGAGAAACTGCAGTTAACCACACTATATCAAATGTACAGAAAACTATGAATGGAATGTAATACTGTCTTAAAAAGAATTTAGTCTGAATGCAAGCCAGATCCGCCCATGATGATTAGCATGAACATTGCTTTCTTCTGAAAGACTCAAATTTTTAGTGCCTAGGCTGTTAAAATATTTTCTTATTAAAAAACACCAATACCAGTTTTCTATACTAGAGTATTTAAAAAAAACAAACCAACCCTCAATCTAAACCAAATCTCTAGAACCAAAGTAATTTTGTCAGTGCAAGGATAAGGAGTTACATAAAAATTAATATGACTTGATGATAAAACAAGGTTTTCTGTTACTGATATAACCACCGCTTATAGAAAACATTTTCCAGAGATGGTACTAAAGATTATTTTCAGTAATCAAGTAGGATAGTACAACAGATATCCAAACAAAATGACAATTTGTCTTACATATCCCTATCTCTGAAAGTTCAGCCCCCATGCACTTAATTTTGTTATCTAAATAACTGTCAGCATAGTATGCTTTGGCTTGTTCTTCTCAGATGAGTTCCCTTTCTCCTCTTGCAGAAAAATAAAAATAAAATTTAATTGTTTAACTTTTGTTAGAATCCTAGAAAAACAATTTTGAATAAAGTAATTCATATTAAAGTATAAACACTACTACTCATTAAAGAAGGTAAAAGGTAGAGTTTATTAACCTACACAGTATCTGCATAAGCAGATAGGCTATTTCCCGAGTGGATCAACTCTAAAACAAGAAATCAGAAATTAACCAATTATGACCCCTTGTGTATTTCTAAAAGATTGCCAATTCCTGGTCTACAGATTTATGATAGTTGAATTCTTATTTTCCAAGAATGCTATAAAGACAATAATTAATTTAGGAGTCAAGTGGATTAAATATGATATACAAAAGGATTTATTTAGAATTTTGGATGGTGAAGAGTCCTACACTTTTCTCAGTCAACAAGGTTTGCAAAAATGTCTTTATCAATCCAAACTCTTTATTTAATCTGTATCTTTGGAGGCCATCTCCTGTACATAAAGATTCAGTATTAAATATGAATACAGAACAGAAAATTATAGATTGAAAAATAAAAATTTGCAAAAAAAGACTCACCAATATAAGTTAAAATTCAAATATCAAAAATAGTATACTATTATTTTGGGCTTTTTGAAACAGAATTTTATTTGAAAAGGGAATTACATAAGCAGCTCTAATTTTATACACAGTGACAGTGATATTAAAATATATACAGATTTCATTATTTTATACTCAATTAAAGACATAAATATTTAAGTTGAATTGGAACAGGGTATAAGAGAGCAGGAAGAAAAGGGAAGCTCTATGAAGAAGACAAAGGGAAAAAAGGGCAGTGATTTCTTACATCCTCGACAAAAAAATAAAGATCTTTGATCCCTTTGGTGCTGAAAAGAATGTTTTTCTCTTGTCCCAGTGCTGAATATTTTGTGCAAAATTTGGACTAAAATATGAATTTCACAAGGGATCAATTAAAGTTGCAGTTTATGTTAGCTTCTTCATAACTATAAATGAACTGAAAACAACTAAATAACAAATAAAACTTGCAGAAAACACGTAGGGGCACCTTGCCCCTACAGTTGACTTTGGTCGAGAGCCGTACTAAAAGGTTAAGAGAAGTGATGTATTAAAATTTGTATATAAAATGCGGTTCAAAAATTTTGTTTTTAAAATCTTAATTTTACATTAAAGTAAAAAAGATTTAAAACTGATTTTGTTTAGCATTAGAATATTGGTGACTCTAAAATATTCACTCTTTAACATTCCCATCAAATGTCCAAAAAAAGCAAGAGACTTCTACTGGATATGTAGAGACCTCGGTAGCTTTCTTTTCATCTCAGAGAATCTAGGTATTCTGCTTGGAATTATATTTTTGCATGAAGTAATATCTGATCCTCTACTATGTGGTAATCAATCACATGCCACCTAACTGAGGAACACGATAATGATATTCTACTACCAGCACTAGAATGAGTCAAATGTGCATGCTTAAATGTTCCATGAAAACATAAACTCGAAACACATATAATACTCATGTTCTGATATTTAAAATGCAACTCTACTCTTCTTGTATTTCTTATATCCATGAAACACGAGTTTTGCTTTGTTTGAAAATACCTACCTGAATAGCTGAGTTCATGAAACACGTATTTCCCAAGTTACTTAAGCCACAGAGGCCTGGCTGTTCATTGTTTCTTCCAGGTTCTGAATAATCATAGCTCTTATAAGCAGTATATGATGGGAGACAATAATTTGAGTTTTTCACACTGGAATAAAACAAAAAATATTTTTCAAAGTGCAGCCAATTATTACAATATGGTTATAATGAACACAGTCCTCTAAACCTATTTGAGGTAGGTGGTCAGTCACTAAAATTTTTTAATAAAGCATTTAACTCAGGTTCTTTTTAAGACATGAACCTAAATCAAAATACTCCCTTAATTAAGACAGTCATTCAGTCAACAAAATCATTGCATCATATACCACACCAGCCAAAACAAACCACTATTACATCTTTCTACCCTTGATTAACTAGAGCAGCTTCACAGCTTGCTCCATTTTTCATAGCTCCATCAAATTTAAAACATTTAGACTGTACCACCACCCACAGCAATAAACCATGTCATTTTCACCTCTTTTACATCCTGCTGCTGTAACAGAGTAAGAACAGTGGAAACAGGAAGAGTTGTGCTTTAGTTACAGATGAGAGATTTACAAGGCCTCTGTGACCTCACTGTTCTGATGCACTGAAGAATGTATTTATAATTTATATGCTAGACTAGTAAAATCAAGTATTCAAATGTGGGAAAAAGCCTACATGATCAGGAACAAAATGATTCTAAGCAAGTACATTCCAGTATTATTTGGCTTTTCTTTCTTAGTTTGTTAGAATAATGCAGTTTATTTAACTACATGAATATAAACTCAGGATAATTTGTACTATCAGTATAATAAATATAATAAATACTAATCTTAAAAAAAACCCTATATAATCTTCAACCTTAGAGAATCAGGGTAATTTTAGAAAGAACTAAGAAAAGTCAGTCACTAAGTTAAATGAGCCCTCTTTCATTTTACATGTAATAAAAAAAAAAGTCTGGAAAAGTACAGATTTTCTCTTAATTTTTAATAGGTTATCTTATAAAATATTTATGATAGATATTCTGGATATCATTCAAAAGCATACTTTCAATAATTTTTTTATTCATTAGTACAAATCTGAACATGAATCAAGGTTATTTGCTAAAAGCCAAAGATGATATAAATAAAGAAGTGTTACAAATAAACATGAGGAATCAGTAAATGACAAACTCAATTGCCTACAATGTGGTTTTTTCCTAATATTTTAAGTTTTTACTTACAATTTCAAATAATTTTTCTTGTAGTTTCTATAATCTTACTTTATTGTAACAGTTTAAGTAAACTGTACCACTGCCTATCCTAACAATGCCTCTAGTACACGCCCCCCATCCCACCCAAAAAGCTAGAGGTAAAACACACAAAATACATCAACCAAAAATTACACACATAATTGTATCTTTAAGGAAACACCCCCCTTCACCACAAATAAAAAGACCAGCTCCCAGACTCAAAAAACAATCTATCCTGTACTGAACAAAAATCAAGGGTCCATGCAACCTTGATAAATTCAATTCAGAATTGCTAGTCTTGTAGCTTCTTGCTTGTTTTAAACTTAAAAAAAGAAAGCATAAAACAAATAGAATTCAAGCATTCTTCGGTTTTTGCAGGTCATTAGCCTTGTAATTCATGTCTTATTTTATATGCCCAGTAACTAATAAAGTACAAAGCACCTATTAGCAATTAAATATACATTCACTCAATGACTGATAACTGCATTCTTGAATCTAACTTCAAAGACATGCAACAAATAAATCTAAATGCCATTTTTCTCTTATTTCTTTGGAAATGCTAAAAAATTAAGGTCTGCTATATGAGGTCAGACAATTAATTTTGTGAACTCATCCTAGAAAAAGTGCTACATACCTCATTGATGAGTTATCACTACAGTCACCTTTGGAGTACTTCCCTTGAGAAGCTATGCACCGCTGCCAGCGCCTAGTTCACCCTTCAATGCAATTTTGGAACTCTTTTTCTGGAATGGTCATCACAGTTGTCATCATACCCAAATTTTGACAATGTTCGTGAACTTGCCACCATGCGCTGACGATGAAAGGACTGTACAAATAACTTGGGAGGTGTCATAACCTTAGCTAAGATGTCATAGTGATAATCACCAATGAGGTATGTAGGTGACTATAGTGATACTCAGCAATGAGGTATATAACACTTTTCGAGGATGAGTTTGTGAAATAAATTGTCCAAACGTGTATACTCCAAAAACCAACAAGGACTAGATTTTCTACACATCACACACATTTAAGGAAAAAAACACATATTCTGCCTATAAAAATATAATAAAATTTAAGGAATCCATGAGTACAAAGGGAAGGTATGCTCAAATGCACGCTCATGAACACACACACACACACACACACACACACACACACACAGAGTCTGCATAAGTGAAAAGACTAACAGCACATTCACATACTTATTCCATAAGTGTATGTATATGAGGGCTGTCTGGAAAGTATCCAGCCATGTAATATGAAAAATAGAGGCCTTTATGGCTGGATTTTTTCTGGACAGCCCTCATAAATACATATATTTAATCAGCTGTCTCTTCCACACCTAACACAAATATATGCTGTAAGTTCTATTCTTTGTGGCAATAGGATGGAATCTGCTGAAAAAACGATTCCTATTTATTGAGAAATGAACAAAACCTTTCTTGCAAATGCAGTTTATGGTTCTGTCTTTTAAAATCTGAATCCTTAAAAAATTTCTACTTTTTAGTTTAAGTAACAGGTTAAGTATAAGTCTTTCCCAGAGATTAAGATAGTCTAGAATAGATAGATGTTCAATGATAATGAAACTGATGAACCTGAAATATTTTAATACTATATTGGCGGGTCACTTACAATCCACATTTTATATGCTTTCTAAATCAAGTATTAAAGTCTGAAATGAAAAACAAAACCAGCAGTTCTTTAAATACTACAACAAAGTACATGGAAACCCAGGCTCTAAGGACAGCTTGTATTCTTTCATAAATATTTTTGCTATTTTTCTCCTAAAGATTGTAAGCTAGTCCTTATCCAACAAAGCTATGCTAGCTTTGCAAAAATAAATGACTTGCCAGTAATCATAATGGAAATTTTAATACTATTTAATTTTCTGTTATATAGCTGTCACATTAAATGAAGATACATTTTAAAAAGTAACATGTTTTATAAAACTGAGCTCTTATCTTTCCATGAAAATTTCAGATTAACTTTTCAATTAGCACTTACATTTGACATTATAAACATTGTAAGTCTATAATTTAATAATAGTAAGTGTAATTTTGCTCACTTTGCAGTTAATGAAATGATGCTTTCAGCAAGTAACTTGTCATGAGCCAGATGGCTAGCTAGCTAGTTCTGGCAATCTCCAAAATCCAGTTCCTTTTCATGGCTTAAACTTGTACAGGGAGTTATTTCCATTTCAAATAAAAACTTTAAATGAATTAACAGAAATACAGAAATGTGCTCTGATGTGGAATGTTAAGAGTTGAGACAATAAATGCATTAGTGAGATTTTTAAAGGCAATGTTACATTAAGGTAAATGTAATAAGAGAGAAAATGCAGGGAATGGAAAAAGAAGAAATTTGGCACATATTAAAAATGTAGTTAAATTATAATTGGGACAAAACAAATACTGTATGGAATAACTGGTAAAATAATTACACAGTATCAACAAATAATATTCTAGCAACTGGTTCTTCATAATATTAGTCCTTAATAAAAACTTTACTAAACTTAAATAAAATAATTCAAAGTGTACTTTGTTATTACCTTTATAATTAATATTCCTACTTCTGGAAATAAAAATGTCCTATCTTAATAATATATTAAGTCTTGAATTTGTAAATAAGTTTCATATAAATGTGTGTCATCACTAGCTTTTACTGTATACTTTATACTTGTAGAATATTTCCACATACATGTAGTTTCAAAAATACACATAACCTAAAAAGATCATTACCCATTTTACATATTTTAATTGAAAAGCTATGTTATTTCCATCTGAAGTCTTAAGTTGATACTTATTTCACAATTTGAATGGAAAGTTAAGAAATAAATTTCATGTGAAATAACTGTTTAGATAATAAAATTATCTAATTAATATTGTGTTTAAATTTTGTTCCTTAATAAGAAAGGTAAGTGTTACTTTCAAGCATGTCGTTACATCAGTAGTATTATATTTGCTTAGTTTCCTAATATGAAAGGACTGTTTTAGTGCCTAAAAGAGACAAATGTAAATAATTAAAAATATAATCTAGTCATAGAAGTAGAGTCATTAGTTAATCATGTTTCAAAGTTAAGAAAGCACTCCAATTCCTCTCTTCATATTTTCTGCAGTCAGAAAATTTGAGATCAGATTTTCCTGTTGTATTTTTACTATGAGAAGGAAATAAGACAAAAACATAAACACACCAGACCACATATACCAATACAGCGACTCCAGTCAAGATACAGTCCATGTTCAATACAAGTCTACATACAACGTTAAAAATCTCTCCAAAGACTAACTATAAATACATGTTATACCTGGAATGGAATTCTTTTATAGTAAATATTGGAGCCATCTGGAATTGGTAGAAACAGAAGTAATATTTTATCTTCTATGAAAAAATTACTTTTGATAAATTTAAAGATACCATATAAAATATAAACCAGATAAAAGGTGAATATTTCTTTTTACTTTTCACCTGTGGATATATATTTTTAAAAAGAAGAAACATACTACCTTGCAATTTTGGATATTCATAGTGTCTTCAATATTTCACTACTATTACACTACAATGTGATGTTATCACACTATGGTGCACAAGACTTTTTATGAATTACTGAAATAAGGGAATGGATGTATTAAACATTCTTGATGTACATGGTAAATGCTTTTCTAGAAAAGTTGGATTAGTACTCTACTCACACAGAATCCTTTTAAGAACAATATTCATCCCTTTATTTTTCCCAATGAGGCTGAGGTTGGGGGAAATGGATGAAGCTTTCTATGGCTTTATATTGTATCTCTCTAATTATTAGCAAATTTGAACAGTTAAAATGTTTATATATTTAATTCTTTTACTCTTATTGCTCAGCGGCATCATTTGCCCATTATTCTAATTATCTTAGAAAATTTCTCACTGATTTTTATGAATTTGACACATTAAAAACTTTACCCTTAATTCGTCATTTGTAGCAAGTATTTTTCCATTTGTATGTCTTTTAATTTTTATGTATCTTACAGTTAAATAATTTAAAGTATTAAAGAAAAATTCTCACAAGTGATCCAATTTTCCCAACATTTCCTGGGATAACCTATGCCATTCTCCATCAGCCTGGAATGCTTTCTGAACACATTAAACTAACTAACTATTTCTCTCTCTCTCTCTCTCTCTAAATATATATATATATATATATATATATATATAAATAAAGATCTCTCTCTCTCTCTTTATATATATATATAAAGATCTGTTTCTGGGCTGTCTTTTCTAGTCTGTAGGAGTATTCCTGGCTCAGCATTACACTTTTTGAATTATTATATCTTTATAATGTTGTGAGTTTAGAGGATTAATCCTTTCTCATGATTTTTCCTTTCCAAGTTATTTTGGCTGTTCTTATATTTATAATCCAGATTTATGTTAGAATAATTTTGTTAAATCTCCCCACCCCAAAATAAGAATTTTAAGTGAAAACTAATTAAACCTACATGTTCAATTAATAGTGTTATTTTAAAGATTATTTCAAAAATAGTTTCAGTCTTTTTGAACTTACTCTTCAGGATACTCAGACGCCATTTATGAACTGGACAAGTAAAGCAAATATTTAACTACATAAATACTGTTAACCAAATACATAAACCACAATGTACACTAGGGCTGTCTGGAAAATATCCAGCCACATTATATGAAAAATAGAGGTATTTATGTCTAGATTTTTCCAGACAGCCCTCATATATCTAAGAAAGAAAGAGGATAATCATCTCTGGATTCAAGTTCTTCCCATAATTTGACTGGTAATTACAAATATAAAAGCTTTCTTTTTATCTTTTTCTATAAAATAAAAACCATGCCAATTTTCAAGGTAATATACCCATGTCAGAATATCTGGTGAAGCCCAGGTAATTTTTTTTTTTTCTTTTCAGCAATAAAGCACACACTTTTGCAAACTTTTATAAATTCCAAGATTCTGATTATTATTCATGATAGGGCAAGGAAACTGTTTCTCTAAACTTTTAAAAGAAAAAGTGACTGCCTTTTTACAAATGGAAATATTTGTGTATTCTTTCTAAATAATAATCACGGACAACACTTAAAAAACACTATATAAGTGATTACATACCTAGTTCTAAATGACATCTGAAATTTATTCTTTCTAAAAAACTGAATTCTACAGATTCCTGCATATATTTTAATAATTAGTGTTTAGAATGTAAAATTTGGAAGTGCTTTATTTCATTTTAAATAAATTATTATAGCATATGTATTAAATCAAGAAGTTTATATCTGTGCTTTCTTTCTTGTAAAGTTACTCCTGGAAGAACTAACCAGTAATTTAAAAGAAAATCAAATTTAATGCATTATGACTTTTATCCTAAATTTTAGATACAAGAGATTTTTTGCAACCACAGAAGGGCGATCAATTACACAAAGAGTTTTTAAGATTCAGTGCTTACTTTCTGTTGTTGATGGTGTTATAATTATTTGATAGAGATGGAGAGATCTTTGGTAAAGTTGAAAAATTGGATGCACCTGGGGACCTTTAAAAATATGAAAATGTTAAATTAGATAAAAAATGCTGAATTTTGAAATTAATTATGAAAAAAAAAAAAAAAAGAACCAACAGATGACAATGTATAAACGAATGCTGGAAAACAGATTTATGAACAAAATCACTACATACCCTTTGGTTTTCAATTTCTAATGTATTCTTTTATTTAAAAAATAATGGTACAAAGGGAACTATTTTCAAAAGAAATTTATGAAGTTAAATGTACAACTTAATATTATTCCTATAAATCTAACCCAAAACACCCATTTCTGAGTTCAGGTAAGCATTATGAACATTTTACAATAAATAATTTCCTAAAAAATATCAATGGAATTAAAATATTAATATTTAAGAAAGCATGTAAAAATATCCATTTTGTATCGCAGTAGGTACCATGGCATTCTAATTACATACAGCACTGACAAAGAGATAAAAGGATTTAGCAATTCTTTAAAATGTAAAGCAAGAGGGATAGAACAGCATAAGGGAATTCCAAACACAATTTTAAGAAGTAATTTTTGGCCAAAGTTATCTCTGCAAAAACAGAAAAGACATAAATCTAACTATATGCTACATACCTCACTAAATCAGAATCTTTTTGGAGAAATCTCAGTTATTAGCTTTTAATTAATTATTAGCTTTTAATCAACTAGTATAATTTAAAGGCATGATTTATAACCAAAAAATCCATTATAAAGTACTTAAAGGTCTCTAAAAGATCTAATTTCCATTTTAATTTTGTAAACAATTTTAATTTACTAGGCCACATTTAGCTCTTGGTCTGTAAAAAGATAACTTCTAGTCTAGTATCTCAGTCATCATAAATTCTAAATTAGTAAGGCCTATACTCAGATGTTAACGGACAATGAAATAAATGGCCAATGGGCAGGAAAGGATAATCTACAAAATCAGCTTTTAGTAATTTGGATTTCACGGAATCTATATACTTGGATATGCAAACCAAATAAGTAAAACAATTTTCATTTAACTTTTGAAGTTTTATATATTAAGAAGTCTTGGTAAATATTTTTTCATTTTAAAGGAGCTTCTTTTTGTTGATGTAGGCAGAATATAGGTAGATTGATTACATCAAGTGAAGTTACTATTTAGGTGCCTTTCTTTCTCTCTTTTTTTTATTTTAGAGGTGAAACTAAGAAGCAGTTTATTGAAAGGAAAATAAAGTGAAATACAAAGACAGTTTATTAAAAGGGAAAGTACACTGCAAAGAGGTAGGTAGGAGTGGAACTGAGCAAGAGTGGCTCAAGGACCTCAAATGGCAATGGGAAAGATAGTTTACTCCTAAGAGGTAGGAGCAGGCTCCAGCAGGAAAATGCTCATGAGTCTATGTGACAGGAGGCCCTTAAAAGATTTTATTTTACTCATACTGAGTTCAAAACACAAAAGTACAAGGGGGGGGGGACCCAAAAATCCCCCGAAATTTATTTATAAAAGATTGTGTATTTATTCTTACATGTTTACACTTCAGTCACCTTCAAAGTATTCTCTCTTTGATGCAAGACACCTATTGAGACACTTTTTCCACTGCTTAACAGTTGATTTTGATGCCTTTTAGTGCTTCTGCCATTTTTTTTTTTCACCTCTTCACATCAGCAAAACATTTACTTTGAGGACTTTTTTCATCTGGGGTAACAAAAAAGTGTCGCTTGGGGCAGGATCCAGTGAATAGGGAGGATGGGACACGGGGTCATACTGTTTTTGGTCAAAAACTGCTGAAGACTCAGCACCGTGTGGGCTGGTGCCTTGTCACATTACATGTTGTTTGTGCAAATCACCCATTATGAAATGGGCAAACATTCTGAAAGAGTCTCCAGAAAAAATTCACTGAAGCCTTACCCAACAACCCTGGTGGATATACTCATGCAGATGGGCTTCTAGCTGGGGAAGCCTGACCTCAAGAAGGTAATTCCCATTTTTTGGGTCCCCCTTGGTACAATCAATCAAATTTTAATATAAAACAAAGTACAGAACCTATATAAAAGGTAATTTTATAATCTTAACATTTTAAGGTACTAGTTTTAAAATACTAATAGTAATAGAAATATAGAACTATCTTGGCATTTTTTCCTTCACATTAAGAATGTTAAAGTAGAAAAAAACTAAATTTATTAGTTCAAGTATAGTGAATTAAGGAGGTTAATTATGCAAATATGATGCAGTTGACTATAGTTTAACCCTTTCACTATTAACTGACTTAAAGCTTAAAAAAAAAAAAGCATCAAAAAGTCACAAAAACAGAGATGATATTCTATTTACGCACTTACTAACATTTTGAACTGCTTTGTAGATAAATGATTTTATTTTAAATTTTTGTTACATGGTAATAAATTTACCATTTCATTGAATTTTAGCAAAAAAATATTCAAACCATATTAAGTGGCATCAATTAGATTTAAGTATAATAAATTAAAATCTAATGGCATTGATGACATAAAAAATTTATTACAAAATGTTATACATTATGGCAAACAAAACATCTTTGTTGCTGATAGCTCAAGCCACGGGAAAACATATTTAAAAATCTTATAAACAGAGAAAAGTCTTTGAAACAGTTTTACACTGAACAAAATTTTTTTGAGCTTGTTGGTAAATTTGAAAGCCACAGTCAGCAGATGGGAATATTCATTTGAATATATCCGAATGTCACAGCCAAAGGGTTAATTCAATTCATTACAATTTTTCAGGAACATAGCTATAAATCAAAATGCTCTCTTGAATTGTACTTATAGTAACTATACATTAGTTCATCCAATAAAGTGGCTGAGGAACATATATATTTTTCTGCCCACCTGTGGCCTTTATACTATTCATTAGCAACTCTATCCAAGGATAGTATTAGAAATTTCTATGAAATTCATTAAAACACTCAGGCATTGATTAAATGATTATTACATGTCTTACACTTGGTAAGTACTAGAAGTATAAAGATAGACACAGTTTCTGACCTCAACCACCTCACAAGCTAATCAGAGAAAATGACACATAAGCAAAATCACTATAAAACAGTATAAATTCTATACAAAATTTAAAATTTTAAAAAAATGTAAAATTTTGTGGATCCCATGGTAATTTTAAAATGATGTACGTAGTTGGACAGTAGGTGGAAACGGAAAGTGAGAGTAATCCAGGTAGAAGAGCATATGCAAATGTATGAAACTATAGAGACTATGATGTATTTAGGGAATTACCAATAAATTCAGCTTTGCTGAAAGAGTAGGAAGTATGTGGTGACAGAAACAGTAGTTAGTAAGGTAGGTATGATAACAAAGCACTTACTATATTTTATGAAAGAATTTGGAATTTATCCAATTGTGCTAGGCCATGTTGAAAGATTTTAATGTTATCAACATAATGGGATTTGTATTCTAGAAAGGTAACTCTTGAGGAAGAGAAAGATTAGTGATTGGAAGATCATTTAGGAGACCATAAAAATAACCAAAGTAAGAATAAAGGCTGTGGCTAAGAGGAGGAGTAGGCAAGGGCAGTGTGTCTTGAATGTTTAGGAAGAGGTTTTCAAAATAGTCCATGGATCCTTAGGGGGCTCCAAGATCCTTTCAGGGTACCCATCTGAGTTCAAAACTATTTTCATCATAACACCAAGGTGTTAGTTATTTAAATATTATTTGACCTCTTTCACTGGTTGGATAGTTGCACTGTCAGAAAAGAAACAAAGGTGGGTAAAACTGCTGACATCCTTGCATGAATGAAAGCAGTTAACACCAAATGGTATACCAGAGTCTTTGTATTAGTCACTGCATCCCCTTGTGCCCACCCCCACCTCCTGCCAGAGCAGTAGAAAATAGATTCACTTAAGAATATTTATGTTAAAAAGATAAAAATAATTAACTTTATTTAGTCATTACCCTTAATTAAACTTTGAAATTATGTAACAAATTAGAAAGTTTGCATTAAGCACATCTACTATATACTGAAGCAACATGGTTGTCAATGAGGAAAAAGACTTGCATGATTATTTGAATTTCAAACAAAGTAGACACTCCTTTCACTCTTTACATAAAAGGCTATTTGGCAGACATTTTCTCAAAAAACATGAAAGAAGCCTATTACTTCAAGGAAAATGACTTAAAAGTATCTGTTGACAATGATAAAATTCAAATTTTTGAGCAAAAAACCAGAACTCTGGAAAACTTAATTTTTTCACCATGAGCCTGACAGTTTCCAACTACTTAGACTAGTCTCTTAATATGAGTGAAGTTTTAACAAATGTGATTTAAAAAATATTGTATCATTATAATGAAATATATCAACATGAGGAATATCTGCTTAATTCAATGAATATTTTCTACTGCATGAAGTTACATATGATAGATTGTAATGTAATAGTATAAAATGTTAATTGACATTTCAGATTCCACATTGCAATTAACCTTTCATCATTAAACCAGCACTGGTAAAATTCTAATGTGGTATCAATTATCTTCGAATGTGGTATCAAATACTTCTCACTGTTCCAACCACATATTTGTGTGAGGCTGAATGTACCACAACCCAAACAATATATCACAATAAGTTAAATATAAAAACACATATGAGAATTTAGCTATCTTCTACTTTAAAAATTTACAAAAATGTGCAATTCTATTCTTCTCAGTAAATTTTTTGTTTTAGGAAATAGTTATTTTTCAAAAAATATTACTGATGTCAAAATAAAATGGTTTAGTACTGTTATTTATAAATAAATATTTATTTTTAATTTCTAAAATATAGCTAACAATAGATATAACACATATGACAGTTCCTTGGGTCCTTAATTATTTTTAAGAATGTAAGGGGGGAGTTCCCTGGTGGTGTAGTGGCTTAAGGCTTCGGCGCTGTCAACACTGTGGCCTGGGTTCAATTCCCAGCCAGGGAAATACCCACATACAAAAACAAAAAAACAAAAAAACAAAAACAAACAAACAAAAAAAGAATGTAAGGGGATACTGAGATCAAAACATTTGGAAACTTCTACTTTAGGAGGTAGAATCTGCAAGACTTCCTATCTAATTAAATTAAGGAAATGAGGTTAAGGGAAAAACTCTCGGACCTGAAATAAAGAATACAGGATATTAATACAGTTAAGGTTGAGGGGATGGGCGAAGGTGAGGTAAAAAGATTTTGAGTTAAATCTGCCATAATGAGTCCTATATGATATTTCGGGAAAATCTACAATGCAGAAGAGAGCTAGCTCCATGCTAGAAATAAAAGTGTATCTGTGTCAGTTTGATCTCAGGAACAGGAATAGCATAGAGTTTATCCACTGATTTTTAAGAGCCCATTATAGTTATGAAAAGAGAGGTCCTCAGGTGGAAATGTGTGGATATCAATGCATTTAAAGTGTGAGCAGAGCTATTATATATAGTCAGTGAAGCTGTATACTGCACAACGCCAAGGAGGGCCTTTTATACCGATTACAATGTGAACAACACCCCAAGAGCTATGTAGTATACAGTATACACAACCAAACATAGCATCCCTGGAGTCAAAGAGAGCCAGACATTCAGAAGATTGGTCAGAGAGGTGAAAACAGTCCTTGAAAAGCTACGGTATAATGGGCTCAAATTAGGAGAAATTCTTTAGGAAAAAGTTAAGAAAAAAGAAGTATTAAAGGAGTCAAATAAACTAGGCTAAAAAAAGTCAAATAAGGACTTCGTTAAATTCTGATGGGTGGTAAGGAATGGTGTTATTTTTTTTAAATAAATTAAATGTCAAAATAAAAATTAAAGAATAGTATTTGAAGGAAGTTCATGCCTTTTTCTTTAGTTCTTAAAGAGGGGAGAGATTTGGTTATAGGCTGTGGGGAAGATGATATTGGACAAGAAACAAAAGAATAAACTAGTGTTAGTGTCTACTATATTGTGGTGGTGTGCTAGGCATTTGTATATAGAGGAAAAGATGAGATAATGAAATTAAAAGCACTGTCTAGGAAGCACTAGGATAAATAACCATGGAAAGACTGTCCTGAAATGGAGTGGAGATTAGAGAGAAGGATAGATGTAGTTGACTGGTAAATTTAAAGTATGATAACACGTTTAAAACACTGTTACAGACATAACTGACGAATGTGAATGGTTAGATCACTTACCTATTCTAATTCCAATTTCTGACCTTGATTATACATAGCCCAATCTAGCTAACATTTACGGAGTTAATTTAGGGATTGACTAATCAGTCTATAGATTATAACCTGAGTCCTTTAGCTTTTTTCCTTTGATGTAGCTTGGAAATTACACTGTTCATTAGCAACTTTGCTCTAGTGGCTTTTTTTTTTTTTTTTTTTTTTTGGTATGGGGGTAGTTCCCTGGCTGGGAATCAAACCCAGGCCACAGCGTTGACCGCGCCAGCACCGAAACCTTAAGCCACTACACCACCAAGGAACTCCCTCTAGTGGCTTTCTAAAAAGAGAGAAAAACATTTAATACTATACACACTAGATACTAAATTTAACTAACCTCGTGTTAAAGTAATTTTTGATAGTTTGGGCTAGGTGTAATATAAGGCAGTGATTCATCTCTTAAACAAGAGAAAGAGGTAAAATACCAATTTAGCTGAAATAATTTTATGAAGAGAGAAAATTAAATTTTATCCCTGACAATTTGAATTTCTCTATTCCCAACATTTAAACTAAAAGGATGTAATTCAAGACCAAGTTGAACTTCTCCTTCCACAGAAAAACACAGCTTATTCTTGGTAAATTAACTGAATTATTTAACATATAAGGAAATCTAGTAACATATTGAACAACCAAAATATATTTTACACAGCAAAACAGTGGTCAACACACAATGCATCATATAGATGATGTATTACACAAATGTACACTTGAAACCCATATAATTCTACTAACCAATGTCACCCCAATAAATTTAATCAAGATAAAAAGATTTTCAGTTATTTTCAAGTCTGATATAAAAAACCCCAACTTCATAAAATTTAACATTACAAAACAAAAAAATTACCTTAAGAAAAATAAAACCAACCTTAAACTTTCCCTATTTCTAACAATCAGTCTAAGATAAATTCTTGGAGAAAAAAACATTTTAATCTGTTGAAAAATTACAATACTTTTACTGTTGTAAGTTACAAATTAGTTCAGTTCAATAAGCATTTGCTACATGTACCTCCTATGTCAGGCAGGATGTTAAATACTTAAAGAAAAACAAAAGTGAACTGAAGGGAATTTATATACAAATTGCTTCATATAACTTTAGTTTCTTATTTTGACTATTATACTCATATATGCTATTTATAATATAAAACATTCCACTTTTAGAAAATGAAATTACTTTTCTTCAGCCATTATGAATCTCAGCACCAAAACTGCAACTCATTATGTTCAACTCTTATATATACGATCTCATGTATGTCCCCAATATCAGTCACTCAGCTTTAAAAATTATTAACATTCTGTCACTCTTTATCTATAATCTCTTCAGACTTCTTTACCCCATGTTTCTTGTTCAACTATTTGAGGCAATCCCATACATAATACAGCTGCATCCCTTAAGAGGTAAGAGATCCTTTTTTGATACCACTGTCAGTCCCAATCCAATACTCAGTTTATGTTCAATTTCATCCCAATTGACTCAAAAGTATCTTTTCTCCCCTTGTTGATTAGTTTGAATCAGGATCGAAGTCCATATAGTTGCAGATTAATTTAAATAATTTCAAAAGCCCTTACTGCTTCTCTCAACTACTTCATTGGCTTCATCTTACTGTAACTATGTTTATTTTCTATTTGTTCTAATTTCCAATTCTATTCATATAGTTAACCTTGACTTACATATGTCACTGTAAATTGCACAAATCCTTTTTGGAACAAACCAGGGAAGAAAAGAAGAAATAAAATACCCAATAATTATTTGCAAGTACCTGTGAATATCAAGTATCTATATGGGAAGTGTACACTTGAACTACATTCATTTATGCATGAAATAGACTATGTACAATTTCTAACTTCAATTGAATTGGGATATGGCCTTTAAATATTGAATCTAGCACTAGTTAATGAACTTGACTGTGACCATGCTGTTTGGTAAAAGTTGGAGATAATGGTATTAGATTATTTTTCCACATCAGAAAGCAGATACAGAGATGAAGGAAAGATTTATTTAATTGATGTGCATTTTCAGTGTTTCCAAGGAAAATCTGCATATACACACAAGATCTTAATGAATGTTAAATTGAGGAAGCTCCAAGTACAGAATTACAGGAAATGTGTTTATATGCAAACACAAGCATTTCTAAAAAGGATTTAGAGTTCAGACAACTAAAAATAATCAGTAAAAAAGCAGTTATTGGTAAATAGCACTATATAGGAAATTCATTCTAACATTATGATGGCTTTGTGTTTAGGTGACAAACACCTAGAAATGAATGTATATATTTATGTAACAAAAAGATTTATATATAAAGTACTTTCTTTCACCCTCCAGAAACCCTGCCTTTCCAACCAAGTACCACTGTAGTCATCTATCTTCTTTCAGCATCTTTCATGACAAATGATCTGTATCAGTTGATCCATTCTCTGATTACAGTATTCATCCCCTCTTTCCCTATAATTTCTCATTCCAAGCATGCTGTCTCCACTTGTCAAATACATCAAATCTCTTCTGTTCTCCTTTTAATTTCTGCAACATTAGCATTGCTGACTATTCCCTTTCTTTTAGAAGCTCTTATTCCCATGGCCTCTATGACATGGGATCCAAGTTTTCCTAAAAATTCAGGATTATTTTATTTGATCTTCTCGTTTTATTTAATTACTTAGAGATATAGTATATAGTTCCAGTTAGTATATGAGCCTACAGTTCTTTACATTTTTGATTGGATAATTCATATATGCTGGTATTTCTCACCTCTAGGAATACAACTCTATACCAGCAGTTCTCATTACTCTCTAAACATCGGTTCCCTGTTTAGGCAGTTCTGTTTGGTTGTGCCATTACCTCAAACTTCACAGTCTCAGAAAAAGTTGTAAGTCATTATATGTTTTTTTTCTTAATGAGAATAGTAAGAACAAGATAAAATCAGATAACACATGGAATAAATTTATAAAAACTCAAAATGTCTTTAAAATGACAACAAATTGCAGATTTTGAACTATTACTCTAGATTTATGACTCACAGGTAGCATTCTAAATTGAAGAAGTTTTATTAATTAAAAATATATGAATATGAATGAATAACAAGGAAATAAGGCTCTTGAGTCATCCTCTCAACTCCTATAAACCAAAATCACTCAATTCCTTACCTCGAGTATATGAACAAGGTTAACATTGGTAATACATTTGTATACTTCCATAGAAACTTTAAGAGCACATTATCTTTGAACTATGATACCTCTTTTAGCACCAAAATAAAATGTCATATCTAAATCTACTGATGTTTCAAATAAGTAGACTATCATGCTTATAAATACTTTAAAAGCCTCAGTACAACTTTTGCTAAAGTGAAAAGAGTACATGATAAGTTTCCTAATATGTATTTTAATAATTTTCAATCAAATAGGTCTGTCTACCATTTCCAAATTTATGCAGTTAATCTTGCAACTATATATGCAAAGTAGACTTAATTACTCCCTCCAAAATTCTAAAGAAGTATATGGTACGTTTTTCTACCTGCATTTATAAAGTACAATGTTGAGACAGTATAAAAAATACAAATACAGAATATTGCAGTAACCTAGATGTTTATTATTAATCCTAACCAAAAGTAGTATGCAATGGTTTTATTTATAAAGTCTTCTTTCTCTCCAAGTAGAGCACTCAGGGACAGAGTGCTACAAAAATGCTGATATGGCACTAGATTACATTTATACTTAGTGTTTCAGTCACCAATTTGGAATTCTTTTAATCAGAACACAGATGGCAGAGGGACAACGCATGCGTAAGAATTTCTGGATTAGTGTTCCATTTGTTTCTTTTCAGCTGATCTTGTTGACTTCAGTTTCTCTTCTAGTTATTTTTTAGTCCATGAAAAATGCCTCTTCACAATCATCAATGACCCTTAACTTTTTTCCTCAGATACTTAATTATATGCCTTTTGACAATATTTTTGAGCAATTAATGAAAATGTCTGACTTAAATCAACAACTCATGCTACTGTCTGAAGAGGAAATTTTACTTAAGAAAAACAGCAAAGTTTGGAACTTTTTATTTCTACAATGTTAATAATCTCAAAGGTATTCTTTGAAATAATTATACCTAAAATAAAACCATATAGAAAAAAAATAGTACAATTTCGTCAAAATTGAATAAAGTTGTAACTTAGAAGCTATAGTTAAGGAAAAAGATGTTAACATAAAAGAAATGTTCTGGAAAGAGATAATCTATTGATTAAGTTTTTTCCTTTCTTTAGAAATCTCCAGGCTTCTACAATTATTGCACTTGAAAATAATATTTTAGAAATACAAGATTGAATTAGATAGAATCTCCACCTGAATACACTATCCAGCTGATGACAGTATCTTTAGAAAATAAATGGTCACATTTAACAGAACATAAAAACTCAGAGGGGTTAAAACTTCTCTAAGGCATCATTGAAAAAAAGACTGTTTTTGAGAACTTATAAAATATAAGATACTTAAAAACTAATTACAAATAAAAATTCTAAAAAAGTTAAGCACTTGCGTATTTATAAAACAGAGCATAAATATGAAAATTTCAAATTATATGTTGATATTTAGCAGAAAAATCCAGATAGAAAACGTTTGAGTCTCTTTTTAGGGAGGTTTTCAGATTTCTAATACAGATTTTGGTTGTTTTAGGGTATACACATTTTTGTAACTATAGGAATACATGTTTTAAACAAAATTATATTTTACCCTTAACATTTAATTTTTAGCATTTCTTCTCAATCAAGTAGTCCAAAAAATGTTACTTTAGCTGAGGATTTATTATCTCAATTCCAATAAAAATGGGCCTAGTACAATATTTAGGACCTTTGGAGCACTTAGTTCCTCTGTTGTCAGTGGTATAGAAAAAGTCAGACAATTAAGACATTAACGTGCTTTTCTTATGGAATATGTGCCTACAGTAGTATATTCTTAACATTTTCTTGTTCTTAACAATGCCTAAAATACAGATTTCTGAGCCCACCACTAAGATGTGTATTATGCTGCTCTGGGGTGAGGACCCTGGAAGCTGCTGCCCATGGTGGTTCAAATAGTACATATGAAGAAACAATGACTATGGAATTTCTCAAAGTGTGAGCCTTAGACCAGACCAACAGCACTAGAATCATCTGTGGGATTATTAGAAATACAAATTCATGGACTTCACTCATATCTACCCAAACAGAAATTCTTGGGATGGGTCTAGAAACCATGTTTTAAAACTCAACAGGTGATTCTTTTATCACCCTATTACAGCTTTTAATAATTTTTTCCCCTCCACTATTGATGTTCTGTGTAGGAACTGGTTATATGTGAAGCAGTATGAGCACCCAAGAGATCTCAGGTTAGGAATGTTTATTAGAACTAGCATCTCTACACCATGTTGAAGACTCAGGGGTTGTTTCCTGTCAGATATGAAGGTAATTTTGAGCACATAAAACAGGCTATTCTGTATCTTAGTATCTTGAAGTTTCTTTCTTGAGGGCCCTCTGATGGAATTGAATTTATCTAAGTTAACATGTGCTTATAATGTAACTTAAATGAGTACACAGAATTCTTTCTTTTTTTTTTAAAAGATGGCATTCATCCAGGAAAAAAAAGTCTGCATCTTCATTTCAATTATACACATATAAATAAAAACAAGTGACAATTCCTTTTTTATCTTTTCAACCTGTACTATTTTCTTCCATTGTAAGTGCTTTCTGTTCCTAAACACACACACACACACACACACACACACACACACACACAAATTTTGTTTTAATGTATGTAAATAATACTGAGTTAAAAATCTCATTTTCTTTTTACCTTTTCTCTCAACAGTATGTTTTAAACTTTATCCATTTTCAAAGATCTCATCATTGTTACCACAGTATACAACTATTCACTCTATCTACAGTGATAGGTAGTTAGCTAAGCTGCCTCCAAATCCCCACTACCACTACCATGAACAATTCAGCTACTAAGATTACACCTTCAGAGAACTGTGTAAAAATTCCACTGAATGCTGGGTCAGAGAGATTAGCATTACTGAATTAATTAAACACTGACTAATTTATAGAATGGTGGTACTAGTTTATACTCCCACCGTTCTCCTACAACCCTCCAAACACTTGGCCTTAGCAATCTTAAATTTGTGTAATTCTGATAGCTGTTACTAGTAAGTTTGTATATATCCACATTTACCCATTAGCAGTTGGGCTTCCCCACATTTAAACTGCCTATTCATACCTTCTGTTTATTTTTAAAAAGATTTTTTTTCTGTTAATTAACAGCAGCTTTTTATACAATGTACATATTATTACCTTGTAAGTTTTAGATTTTCCAAAACTGACATTTGACTTTTCATTTTGTGCATGGCACTTTTAACAGGAATACTTAATTTTGATGTAATAAAATCAAATTAATTCTCACATTATATTCTGTTAATCTCTAAGACATAGATGTTCTCCAAAATCTCTTATTAGCTATAAAGCTTTACATTTCTTACTTGGGTCTTTACTCCTCTGGAGTCTTGTCTTTGTACATAATGTGTAAGACACTGATTCTGCTTTCTTTTTCTCCAGTTCTAATAAAATCTAAGTACCTCCCTGCTTTAAGTAACCTGTTTCTCATTGCCGAGTGGTGCAATTTATCCAGTTCGCATATATACATAAGTTTTTCTGAGCATCACTATTTTATACCAGTCGATTTGCCTTTCTTTGCTAGTATATGATAGTTTTGTAGTATTTCTCACCATCTAGCAGGTCCAGAGCCGCCTCCTTCTTTGTCAAAGCTGACTTAGTTAACCCTGGACCTTTATTAGTATATCTTAATTTCAGAATGACTTCGTGAATTTTCTCAAAAATAGAGGTCAGAAGAGACTTGAACAGGAGGCACTGACATGACAGGTTTAGAGAAAAAGGCATTACTAGGTTAAGGCATATAGTAAATGATAATCTGCCTTTTAATAAAAATAGAAATTGTTTCTATGAAGATTTTACACACTCTTAATTAGGTTAATTTTTGTTATACTATTTTCTAAGTGGTTTACCAATGGTATTTAGCAAGGGTCAGGAATCTATGGCTCACAAGCCAAATCCACTTTGCCACATGTTTTTGTAAAAAGAGTTTTATTGGAACACAGCCATGACCACTTGTTGACACAATGTCTGTGATTAATTTCAAGCTGTATCAGCAGAATTATAGTTGAATCAGAGACAATATAGCCCACAAAGTTGAAAATATTTACTATCTGATTCTTTATAAAACAGATTGCTGACCTCTGTGTATAGAAAATACCATTAATTTTTATAAATTAAAGAAGTTTGCTAAATTTTTTCAGTTCTAGAGTCTGCTGATTATTTTTGGATTTTATGTAGATGACTGTGTCATATACAAATAGTGAATTTTATTTCCTTTGTTTAACCTCCAATCTTATTTGGTTTGGGTTCAAAATTTCTCAATTAAACATGTTTACTGCAGACTTTGGGTATACAGACTTTTATCAAGTTAGAAGCATTCCCTTTTATTCTTAGTTTCCTGAGAGTCTTTCCATACAAAGATGCTAACCTCAAAAAAGATTTTGTATTCTAATAAAATATCATTTTCCAATTCATGACATATTGTTATATGGTATTCCTCACATTTTATAGTGAATGGATACTTAACTTTTCATGCTTCAATATTTGGGCTATCTATTAAACTTGTTGATTCAGTAAAGAATGGGACTCTTAATTATACTTCTGTGCATCTCTAGGGTGGTACCTTCATTCACCAATACTTATTGCATGTGTATATGTGTTAGCTATTATGTAATAAATTGTGTTTTCTTTTACAAAAGCAAGTACTACAGTTGTTTAAGAAATAAAAATGGAGGGGGTTTCCTGGTGGTGTAGTGGCTAGGCTTCAGCGCTCTCAACACTGAGGCCTGGGTTCGATTCCCAGCCAGGGAACCACCAAAAAAAAAAACAAAACAACAACAGCAAAAAGAACATAACGGTACTGTGCTTGCAGACAGGGATGATAATTAAAGAAAATACATAATTAGTTCAATCTTACAGGTGAAAACCAGTCATTTTAAGTAGAAAAGATCTCTCAATCTTTGGAACTCACAGTACTTTTATATTAACCCACTAGAAATTTTGTAATTTCAAAAATTATTTAAAGCTATAACAAGTGAGTTAATAGTCTAAAGCTAAGCTAGAAAAAAAAACCAAAAACCCATTAATTCTGACCAAAAGATGAAATGTGAGTATTTACCAAGAATTTATTCCTAAAAACTTCATTCATCAAGAAATTTACATAATTCTACCATACGCTTTTATAATCTTCTTTTATTATACCCAACTAAAAAGAGTAAGAATAAAATATAATTAATATAGTAAGGCACGTTCTCATGAAATTTAAATGAAAAAGCTTTATACAAGATAAAAGAAATACAGAGTCATTCATTAAAGTTACATTTTAGCTTTGAAGAAAATGAAGTCTCTCTTATTTGCTAGGTTAGCAATTATAAAATTATTATTAATTTACTTAAGAATTATTGTTTTAACCATTCAAAATACATGTCCACAATCTTTTATTAGAAAACCGGGAACGCCAGGAGCACTGAAAACTTAAATTTTTTCACAATTCATTTGCGAGTAACCCAGCACAAGCTGAAATAATGCTATTTATAATCTTTATTTATCCCATTTATTGCAAATATTTGCTGAATATTAATGTGTTTGATTATGATAGTACCCCTGAGCTCTACCAAAATATAAATTAATAGATGGCATATGTCCTATATGTCATATTACTTCACAAAGTTTTGAAAAGTCTGAATACTGAAATACAGCTAGACCTAAGTGTTTTTGATAATGTGGTATAAATCTGATAATTCTAAAATCATTAAAAAATTTTCTCTTGACATATGTTACATTTTCACTGTTGACTGTTTATTTTACTGTACAAAATCTTTTTAATTTGATGTAGTCCCATTTGTCTATTGCTTTGTGGCTTGTACTTTTCATGTTATATTCAAGAAATTATCACCTATGTC
Organism: Lyroderma lyra; assembly: GCA_004026885.1. Classification (NCBI taxonomy): domain Eukaryota; kingdom Metazoa; phylum Chordata; class Mammalia; order Chiroptera; family Megadermatidae; genus Lyroderma; species Lyroderma lyra. Next base: position 85,030 of record PVJL010002802.1, read on the forward strand.
ATGAAGTTTTTCTCCTGAGATTTCTTCTAGAAGTTTTATAGATTCAGGATGTATTTTTAAATCTTTAAACCACCTATCTGACAGAGTTAACATCCACAGCATACAAGAAAATCCTGTAATTTAATAGCAAAAAATCCCAGAGCAAAAAAAATGGGCCTATGAACTTCAACAGACATTTCTCCAAAGAACAAAAGGTAAACAGGTATATGAAAAGATGCTCAACATCAGTAATTACTGGGGAAATGCAAATCAAATCATGAAATATCACCTCAGACCTGTTAGGATGGCAATTATCAAAGAACGAAAGATAACAAGTGCTAGCAAGAATGTAGAGAAAAATAAAACCTTTGTACACCGTTGATGAAAATATAAAATGATGCAGCTGCTATAGAAAACAGTATGAAGGTTCCTTAAAAAATTAAAAATACAGCAAAAGAAACCATCAACAAGCAAAGAGACAGTCAACTGAATGGGAGAAAATATTTGCAAACAACACAACTGTTAAGAACTAGTATCTAAAATATATAAAGACTTAGTATGACTCAACAACAACAAAAAAACCCAATTAAAAAGTGGGCTGACATTTGCAACAAAATAGATGGACCTGGAGATCATCATGCTAAGTGAAATAAGCCAGACAGAGAAAACAAAGAACTGCATGATTTCACTCATATGTGGAATATAAAACTGAAAGCAAAGAAAAAAAGAAATGAACAAACAAATAAACCATGGACACAATCAATAGTTTAATGTTTATTTGGGGATGAGTGGGTTAGGGAGGGGAGAAAGGGGAGGGGGTGGGGGGGGGAAGCTAAATATAAGGTGATGGAAAGAGAAGTCACATTAGGTGTGAACTTATTATACATCAAGTTGACAATGCACTGTAGAATTGTATGCCTGAAACCTATGTAATCCTTGCTAACAGATGTCACCCCAATAAGTCTAACAATAAAAATGAATTTAAAAAAAAAAAAAAAAGTGGACTGAGGACCTGAACAGACAGACACTTCACCCATGAAGAAACACAAATGGCCAACAGACATATGAAAAACTGCTTGACTTCATTTAGCTATTGGGAAAACGCAAATCAAAACCACAATGAGATACCACCTCACACCTGTCAGAATGGCTGTTATCAACAAGACAAGGAATAACAGGTGTTGGAGAGGCTTTGGAGAAAAAGGAACCCTCGCACACTGCTGGTGGGAGTGCGAATTGGTACAACCATTATGGAGGACAGTGTGGAGGTTCCTCAGAAAACTGGGAATGGAGTTACCATACGACCCTGCAATCCCCCTTCTGGGGATCTACCCAAAGAACTTGAAAACCTTTGTCCGCAAAGACTTGTGTACCTCAATGTTCATCGCAGAGCTGTTCACAGTGGCCAAAACATGGAAACAACCAAAGTGCCCTGTGACAGATGACTGGAGAAAGAAGCTGTGGTACATATACACAATGGAGTATCAGCAGCTATAAGGAAACATGAAATACTGCCATTTGAGACGAAATGGATGAACCTTGAGATAGATAATCATGCTAAGCAAAGTAAGTCAGACAAAAAACCAAAAACCATATGACTTAATTCATATGTGGAATATAAAACTGAAAGCAACAAAGAAACAAAAACTCATGGACTGGTTAATAGTTTAGTGGTTACTTGAAGGCAAGGTGGGAGGGAGTGGGAGAGGAGGGTAATGAAAAGAGAACTGACTCCGGTTGATGAGCACATAATGCACACATAGATGATGCACTGTAGAGTTGTATACCTGGAACCTATGTAATTTTTGCTAACCAATGTCACCCCAATAAGTTTAGCAATAAAAAAAATTAAAATAGAACTACAACATGGTTCAGAAATTTCACTTCTGGGTCTATATCTAAAGGAACCAAAATCAGTATCTTGAAGAGATATCTGCACTTCCAGGTTGACTGCAGTACAATTTACAATAGCCAAGACATGGAAACAACCTAAATATCCATTAATGAATGAACAAATAAAAAAAAATATGGGATATAGATAGAATGGAATATTATTCAACCTTAAAAAAAAAGAAGGAAATCCCGCCATGTATGATAACATGGATAAACCTGCGGGATATTATGCTAGGTAAAATAAGCCAGTCACAAGAGGACAAATATTGTGTGATCTTACTATATATCAAGTATCTAAACTAGTTAAACTCATAGAAACAAGAGAGTAAAATTGCGGTTTCTGGAGAAAGGAAGAAATGGAGAAATTACTATTCAATAGGAATAAAGTTTCAGTTATACAAGAATAAATAAATTTTAGAGAGCTGCTGTACAACAATGTGCCTATAGTTAACAATATGGTATTGTGAACTTAAAAATTTGTTAAGAGGAAAGCTCTCAGGTTAAGTGTTCCTACAGCAATTAAAAGAAAAGTTTAAAAAATTTCTAATTTTTTTCATCCCTCATTGACTATCAAAAGTAATTCTTACACTCCTCTAACTCTACCTATGCTTTTATATTCTAAAACAGTTATTTTAATAAATAAAAATATTACTTTCATATCAGAATCATTTTGATTAAGAATGTTCTTTTACCAGATACTTGAAAAATATTGCAAACAAGCTTTAAAAATTCTTAACAAAATGTTTAATAGTGATTTAACTGTATCAAACAATGTAACATTTGTAACATTTATACTGTACCTCATTCTAGAGAGATTTAAATTGAAAGTGCTTTTAGTAATGGTGTATTAATTTAAGTAAAAATTTAACTCCTATGCTGAGAATATTAAAATATAAAGTATATACATGTGCAATAAACAATTACATTCTTCTATTATTCTGTATTTAATTAACTCAAATCAAAGGCTTCAAAACCACATAATAAACCATAAAAGTGGGAGCACTTACTTAGGAGTAGAAGGACCTCTTGGCCATGTTCCATCTTCATTTTTCTGTTCTATCACTAACACCTGCAAATATAATACAGTAAAAGAGTGTTTTTCTTAACCCTAAGGTTAAAATGGTTTTAGAAGATCAGCTGAATTCATTAAGAAACTCAAGTAACCCTGTGATTAATTAAAGGACACAGTAGACAAAGCGAAGAGGTGTATGCAGTTTGATTCCAAAGCTGGGCAAGGGAGACAAAAAAATAAGTCAAATATAAAAAGTAAGCAATTAATAGTCAGAAGGAAAGAAGGTAAATTTTGAAGAAAATAATTGGCTTTATGACTTTAAGTATAAGAAAGTTTAAATTAAGTACATAGAATATAAATTCCTTGAATTTAGTGAGGTTGCTTTCTATGTATTTCTCTATTTGTAGCTTGTAACATAGTACTGAGCAAAACAAATAGATGTTCATTAAATAGTTATAGTTGTTATTAAACATACTGATGTGTGTATGATTTTAGCTAACTATCATTATGTAAGTATTAAGGAACAGTGACACACATAATTCCAACTTAAGATTATACATTATTTGGGGCCTTGAAATTTATTTACTTTATTAACACATAAATTATAGAATCTTTTAAGGCATAAATGACAGAGCCACATGTGTGAGAATTAGACTGAAGTGTCTTATTGCAGCATGGTTTAGGTAGCCAAAAATCACCTCTAATAAATAAAAAGTACTTGCTAAGGCAGAGATATACTTTATTCTAAAACATCCCACTGTCCTTCCTTCTATTGTCCAGTATAAAAAAGCCTTTCTTCTAGTTTTTGCTATGTGCAAAGAAGAAAAACTGAGCAAAAACAATTAAACTAGCAAAGGAAGTATGTGATAATCTCAACAAGAAGTTATATAATACCTACATTTCCATGGGAAAACTATAATATAGAAAATATGCCCTGAAGTAAATTCAAGGTATTGCAAATCTGAATACATTTTACTTATTCAGTCCCAATAACTTTTTCTTAAAGCTGCAATTTTGTAACCTACTCTACATACTCTCAGTAATGTATTGTGGATTGTATTTTTCAGGCCATTTATAAACTGGTATATGAATTCTAACCACATAAAATATAAGCCTGTTTCAGACTATGTATAACAAACAAACACTGGTAAAAAAAAAAAAATTCATGGAACAATGTTGCTCAAAAAGTATGCTATTAATGGTGTCTATAAATAAATTAGTATTTCCTACATTCAGAAAACATGTATGAACATATAAAATATACATACCACATAAGGAACAAGTAATATGCTGTGTACTTATATCCTGATGCCTCCCTGATCATATTCTTCTCCCTAGCTGCTACAGACAACTAGTATCCTCAATTTTCTGATATCACCTGGTGTAGTTATATATTTACATATTTTTAGACTTATAAAACTGAATTTAGTGATTTTTTAACTCTTGCAGAAAGTTTTCCTTTAGTGCAACTTATAATTATATAGATATCAAATATAAACTATATTTAAAAATATATACTTTATATAGTCATTTAGAGGACTTAAATTATAAAACAAAACATTTTAGCTACAGAAAATTTCAAAGTTATGCATTTAATATCACTTTTCATGGTTCTTTAAAGGATGGTCCTAAAACTGAAGAAAGAATCAAGTAATTTAAAGTTTAATCACAGCATCTTAATTAATAGTATTTATACTTAAAATTCCATGTTTCTATAATCACAGATATTAATGTTTATTAATGAATGTAAAAAATGTTAAAATCCACTCCTTTATTCACATTCTGAATAAAATTTTGCTTATGTTTAAACTTTAACTCAAGATGAAAACATTTTTAGAAAAGTTTTGAAATTTAATTAAATTGAACAATACACACAGGGGAGAGAGATAAAGACTACTAATTTTGGGAAGCAAATTCTCCAGAATATATCTTTGTTTAATTTCCTAATAAGAATATTTCCAATTTTTGGTAAAAAATTTTTTTTTAAGTTCAGGATAGTGTTTAGTTTATTTATCATTAGTCAGAAAATAAATGCTACACTATCTGGAAATTTTAATTCACATTTTTAGAAATATTCCTATTTCAAAAGAAATAAAATGTCCTTAAGGATATTTAATCTTATTCTTCTTAAATAGTTTATTCTGTCATCTGCAATCTGGTAAATACATTTCTATCAATAACATCAAATTAATTTAAATTCTCTAAGACTCAATTTTCTAAGGTACATCATATAAACAATAATAGCCATTACATATGATCAATCACTGTAAAGCGTTAAAAAAAAAATAATGCTATATATTTTAAATTGTATTACCAGAGCTACCTGAAGGCCTGCTGAGTGGTAACCAAGAACAGAGGTGTATGTCTCTTGGTAGACAGAAAGAGGGAGTTGGCTGTCTAGGGAGGGGAGTGTTAACTAACCAGCAGAGTTCCAAGTCCTTATTCCAGCTTCAATAAAGTAACTCTCCTTTTAATTGTAATACATATTAGATTTCGTAAGATTTCACTTAAGAATATAATGGCTAAAATAAATTTGAAAATCATTGTTTTTATAGCTTCTTACAATAACTGACACATAGTAGGCATTCACTGAAAATTAACTTCCCTCTTCCTATAAATTATTAAACTTGTATCGTATTATTGATATCAATGGTAATTTTAAGTAAAACAGAACAAAACAAAACATAATAAACTTCCATATACTGGAGCACCAGGCTCTGTGTTAGGTACTAAAAATAGAAATAAAAATATGTAAGAAAGTCCAACCAAAACAGGCATGTCATAGTTTAGCTGGGGAGCTCAATACATAAATAACTTAAATACATAATAAATGATGCACCAGACATACATAAAACACTATGAAAGTTAAGGAAGTAACTTTTTCCCTAAAGTACAAAAATTCTATACTTCAAATAGATATTGAGAAAAACAGATCAGAAAAGGCTGAAGAGATGATGTGATATCTGAGTTGGAATCTGAAGGATGAATAATCTGATCTGGGTAGGCTACATGACAGGATAAAATGGTTAACTTGAATATTTTGATGTTTAAAAGGACTTTGGGGGATGGATGCAGGGATTGAGAAGAAGGGTACAACAGACCGATGACACAATATATAGGAAAGTACAAGCATATGGACAGCACAGTATGCTTAGGGTACTATAAGCAGTTCAGTTTGGTTTTGCTCAGTGTAAATCACAAGGCAAGGATAACCTAAAGATGAGGAAAGACTGACTAAAGGTCAAACTATGACTTGCATGCTGTGTTAAGGTGCCTGGACTTTATTCTATAATTGCTAAAGAGCCAGGAAAGGTTTATGAAAAGGAAATAATGTTTAAATTTTAGGAAGAGTATTGACAGAAATATGGAATATTGACAGTGGACATGCAAAAACCTGGAGACAGAAGTATTCCTTAAAAGACTACTAACGACAAGGGCTGAGAATGGCATAGAGAGATTAATTCCAGAAATATTTAGAGGGTGGAATTAGGAAGGACTTGCTGACCATGTTTAAATGTCTTCATTTTCAACACTTTCATTGCTTTGGATTAGATCATAAAGAAAAACCAAATTGGGGGTTGGCACCTTCTAGCAGGAGCTGACAAACTGTAGTTCACCTAGCTCACTGACTGGTGGTATAAATAAAGTTTGTTGGAAAAGAGCCATTTCCATTTGTTTACATACACGCTATGGCTACCTTTATACTACTACAATGGCAGAGTTGTAGTTGTGAGAGAGAACCGTACCTAGAGCAGAGCCAAACACATTCACTGTTTGATTGTTTACAGGAAGTATGCTGACCTATTTATTGGCTGTGTTTGTTGTTTTGTTTTGTTTTTGATAGAAAATATTTTTTGTAAGATGCAAGTTATTCTTAAGCTCGTAGAGCAAAACACAAGTTATAGCTAATAACCAAAAGGGATAAGGAAGAGATGAGCTGGAAAGAGGAAGCCAAAGCCAGTAGAACTCATTATAGATTGTCAGGATATCCAAAAAGTTTGTGACTCCAGAAAGGTTCATGTATGGTATGCTTGAAAAACAAAAACCAAAAACCAAACCAAACCAAACCAAAACAAAAAGCAGTACTGTTGAACAATACCTGTCCTTGGTATAGACCAGCATCCTGAATGGTGCTGTCTGGTTTATTCAGTGGTTCAAATGTATTGCTCATGTATTTGTTCCATAATCTGGTCTCCTTTTCATCTGGAATATTGAAGATTTTTCTTATTTCCTTTTCAATTGTATCTAGATTTAAGGAGTAAAGATACATAAATATAGTAAATATTTTAAAATATACCATAAAGAGCTAAGTGCTTAACACCATAAAAATCCTAAATTTTAAATACTGATATGATAATAGCAAGAAAAGATGAACAGATATCTAAGAAATATATAAAAAATAGTAAAGAAGCTTTTTAAGACAAGGTGCTTTTTAGGAATAAAATGGTAATTATAACACTGACAGATGATTATTTGGGGGAAATTGAGACCTCAAGAAGTAAAGTTCAATCATATAACATTAAAGTATAATTTATGTCATGCAGAATAACTTTTTACAGATTATAAAGTCAACATATTTTTTTCATATTTTCTGATAAGTAGAAATTAAAGAATGATTCAGAGATGCTACAAATGGAAGATATTTTAAATTATAATGTAACCAATTCAAGAACAATTTATATTTAAATTGAATATAATTTACCATTATAACTAAAAATTAAATAGACTATATGGATACAGACAAAAGGAAAGTGCTTTCTTTAAAGGGATGTCTGTATTGGGCAAAATTTCTTGTTTTCAAAGTAAAACCACATATTTTCCTTACTTCTTTTTTTGTTTTGTTTTGGGTAGTTCCCTGGTTGGGAATTGAACCCAGGCCACGGGCATTGAGAACGCCGAAGCCACTACACTCCCAGGGAACCCCTATTTCTAAGTCAATTAAATGAGTAGAAGTTTTTTTGTTGTTGTTTTTTTAAACTGGAGCAGCTTAACCTGCTATAAAATAAGAGACAGGAGTAGCTGCACATTTGAGAGTACAAATCTAAATAAGCTTCAGTACTGCAGTTAAATGAATCTTTAAGATTTTTGAACATTACAAGGAGATTAGAAAATACTATTAAAACTAGTGAATTCTGGTCAATAATTTCCTTAGACTCAAACAAATTGTTATTAAAATATTCAATGACAGTAAGAATTATAAAATACTTTTAAATTTGAGTACTCACTTAGTTTTCAAAAACACATCATTTACAAAACACTGAACTTAACAAAACATGTTCTCTGAAGAAATATAAAAACCCATGCCTATCCTACATAATTAAATTTACTCTAATAATGCTGTTTATGTTCTACTTAGTAGTTAGTATTCTTCAACAGCCTCATAGCCAGTGAAATTTTGATTAAGGAATTAAATTATTAGTAAATCTTACAGTGTATCTCAAAACTTACAGCAAATTACCCAGAATATTTAAATAATTACACAAAATAAATAATCTGACAGTATTGCTTTCTATTTGGGGGAGTTATTTTTTCTTTTTGTTCTTTTTTTATTGAAGTGTAAATGTATACAGAAAAATGCACAAGTCATCAGTATATAAATTTCCAAGGTAGACACATCATGTAACCAGCACCCAGATCATAAAACAGAACATTACATAGGAAGAAGGGTAGAGAAAGAAGTCGAGGACGCGAGGTCACATTAGTCTTCCTATTTTTATATTTGAATACTTGTTTTTTGATTGCAAAAATAATTCTTCCTCATTGCAAAAATTCAGAAAATACAAACGCAAACAAAATGTTTACATAATGATAACCACACTTAACATTTTGGTTGTTTCTTTTTCCAGACATTCTCCTATTAAGACACACAAGTACTTATATACATAATATAAGTATACAAACACATATGGGAATTTCCGGTTTACTGAGTTTTACAAAATATTAATATATAGGCAGAATAAAGAGTAATGCAAAGGCCCAAAGGTGAGGATGTATTTGGTATGTTTTAGAAGAGCATAGTGCACCAATGTGGCTAAAGCAGAAAAAGCAAGGTAAAAATGAGAAAACAAAGGTCCTCACCGAGGATCATATAAATCTTCTGAGCTATGAAAGTATTTTATCTGAGTAAGAAGGAAGCTACTGAGGAGTTCAGAGCAGAGAAGTGAAATCATCTAATTAACATTTTAAATGCTCACCTTTGCTGCTAGTCAAGAACAAACTGTAGGATGTCAAAAGTGGGAGAATGGGCTACTGCAGAAATACAAATCAAGATGATAGAGGTGGTAGCAGTGGAAGCAATATTAAGTGGTCAGACTGAGAATAGACTCTGAAGGAATTGCTTAGAAGATATGCTGCTAGATTACACGCAGGGAGAGAAATAAGAGAATGAGAATGATACCAAGGTTTTTGGCCTGAGCAGTTGGAAGAATGCAAGTGGTGATTACTCAGATGGAGAAGAATGATGGTAGCAAGTTCTAGGGGAAAGGAGAGTTTAATTTTTCATACATGTTATATATATCCTGCAATTTTATCACAGTGAAGATATGGAATGTTTGAAAATGGAATCAAGGAAGAGTTTGGGTTAGAAGATATAAATTTAAAAGACATAAATATGCACAGAGAATTTAAAGCCAGGGGACTAGAGGAAATCATCAAGGAAAAGAGAGGAGATCCAGGGATTAAGCATGAATGTTTCCAGGTCAGGGTCTTAGGAAGGACTCTGAGTAGATGCAGCCTGTGAGAACTTGTGCCTCAGAAGTCATGTGAGGTGAAAGTGCTTCTGAGTGGATAAGTGAATAAGTATGTTAATTTTTCCTGGCAGATTAAGAAAATGGAAGACTTTGAAATTACCATTAGATTTATCAATGTAGAAGTTATTGGAGACCATCACAGAAGCAATGCTAAGGGGAGTGGTAGGCTTGAATGTCTGGTGCAGTGGGCAGCAGAGGAAGTGGGAGTCAGAAAGAAGAATGCTCAAACTGAGATTAGTGAGTGCAGTTACAGATAATGATAGCCTATAAAAAGTGGTGGCTGAGGACGGGTGCAGATCAAGATCACTAGAGTTAAGAATACCAAGGCATGGAGAACGTGTATATATTTTTCAATATATTAAGTCAACTCTTTTAGGCAGTTAATAAAAAGCATATAGAGATAGGAAAACATTAATACAGACAACAGAAATAAAATTGTTACAAACATTTCTAGTAGGAATATTTCATAAGAAAATTAAGAAAGTCTTTATTAAATTTATAAACATAAAGCGTTTTTCAAGAAGTTTTATAACAAAAAATATTTTTTAGTATTATGCTTTAAGAAAAAAAAAAATAACCAAAATTTGTCTTTCTCACTGGAACATGTTCAATACCCAAATATATCAATTTAGGAAGAAAAATATTCTAAGGCAGGCAAAGTATTTTGGCTCTGAATGTTATGATAAATTCTTTAGATTCTGCCTATGACTATGATAATTTTTATTATGAATCGATATAGGTTGTATTATAGTGATTTATAATAATTTAGTAAAAAAAAATAGGTACTTCTATTTCTAAATTCTATATATATAACATATATAGTTGTATTTTATGTCCATAGCAATTTTGGTAATTTTTTAATCAGGATTATTTAGAAGATCACAAGAATAAATAAACATCCCACATTTCCTTTCTTTTTATCTAAATTTTTATTGTTTGAAATTTCACTTCCTTTAGAAAAACAAAATCACCCCAATTAACACTTGCACAGATTGTGTAAAGCAGCAATTAAGCTATTGAGGCTCTGGTATAAAAACCCTGGTTATAGAGTTAAAAAACTGGCTCTCTCAGCTTTATTGTCTATAAAATGAGGATACAACGTTGTTGAAGATTAAATAAGGAAATTCCCTTAAAGTGCCTCAAACTTAGTAAGTATTCAATAACTGCTAACTACAATAACTATAATAATTTTCTAAAATTCCTGACTTGTTTAATTTTAATTTTTGTAAAACTTTGCTTAGAAAGCAAGCTTGCTCTAACAGAGACTTTCAAACGTTTAAAACAAAGACAGGAAAAAAATGTGAACTAGTATGCATATACACATATTAATATTTCTATTGTAATATTTTCTTTATCATTCTCTTTGCTCTCAAAACTGTTTAATGATAACAAAGTATCAAAAACACAGTTTGAAAACAGTGCTCTAATAAAATAAAAAAATTTTAGCTATATAAAAATTCACTTCATATATAATTTTAAGGCATATATCCAATGTATGTAGCATTTAAAACTATAAGACATTATTAAAAGGAATTGAAGAAGACACAAAGAAATGGAAAGATATTCTGTGTTCATGGATTGGAAGAATCAACATAGTAAAAATGGCCATATTACCCAAAGCAATATATAGATTTAATGCAATGCCTATCAAAATCGCAATAATTTTTTTTCAATTAGAACAAAAAGTCATAAAATTTATATAGAATCACAAAAGAGTCCAAATAGTCAAAGCAAACATATAAAAAAAGAAAAAGACGGAGGTATCACACGCTCTAATTTCAATTTACACTATAAAGTGACAATAATCAAAACAGCATGGTATTGGCAGAAAAACAGACACACAGACAAATGGAATAGAATTGAGAACACAGAAATAAACCCACATATATATGGGCAGACCATTTTCAATAAAGAAGGCAAAAATATACAATGGAGAAAAGAAAGCCTCTTCAAAAATGGTGTTGGGAAAATTGGAAAGCCACATGCAAAGAGATGACGCTAGGCTGTTATCTGTACCATATACCCAAATTAACTTAAAATGGATCAAAGACCTAAACCTAAGACCTGAAACAATAAATTGCATAGAAGAAAGCAAAGGTACTAAACTTATGGACCTTGGGCTCAGAGAGGATTTTATGAATTTGACTTCAAAGGTAAGGGAAGTAAAAGCAAAAATAAATTAATGGGACTGTAACAAACTAAAAAGCTTCTTCATAGCAGAGGAAACCATCAACAAAACAAAGAGGCACCAAAAAAATGGGAGAAGATACTTGCAAAAAACACCTCCCATAAGGTGCAAATATCCAAAACATATAAAGAACTCATACAACTCAACAACAACAACAACAAAAAAAAACCAAATGCAATTTAAAAATGGGCAGAGGACCTGAACAGACACTTCTCCCAAGAAGACAAATAAATGGCCAATAGATACATGAAAAAATGCTCAACTTTACTAGCTATTAGGAAAATGGCAAATCGAAACCACAATGAGATATGACCTCATACCTGTTAGAATGGCTATTATCAAGTAAACAATAACCAGTATTGAAGAGGCTGTGGAGAAAAAAGAACCCTCATACACTTCTCATGGGAATGTAAAGTGGTACACACTATAGAAAACAGTGTGGAATTTCCTCAAAAAATTAAGAATAGAATTACCATATGACTCAGCAATTCCTGTTCTGTGTATCTACCCCCAAAATCTGAAAACATTTATCTATGAAAGTGTATATACTCTGCAGCACTATTCACAGTGTTCACTGCAGCACTATTCACAGTGTCCAAGACATGGAAACAATCAAATTGTCCTTCAATAGATAAATGAATAAAGACAACCTGGTACATATATAGAATGGAATATTACTCAGCCACAAGGAAAGATGAAATACTGCCATTTGCAAAATAGATGAATCTTGAGATTATCATGCTAAGCAAAACAGAAAAAGTCAAGACCCACATGACTTCAGTCATATGTGGGATATGAAACTGAAAGCAGTATCTTTCATATCTTGTCTATGAACAAGACAAACAGAGAAACAAAAATTCATAGACATAGGCAGTTTAGTGGTTACTAGAGGGTAAAGGGGGATGGGAGGTGGTAGAAGTGGGAAAAGGGGATCAAATATATGGTGATAGAAGGAGAACTGACTCTGGGTAGTGAACATGCAATGAAATACACAGATAATGTATTATAAAAATGTATACTTGAAACCTATATAAATTTACCAACCAATGTTACCCCAATAAATTTATTAAGAATTTTAAGAAAGTATTGGTACATTTAAACTGTTGATTAAAATCTATGCAAATCAGGGAGTTCCCTGATGGTGTAGTGGCTTAAGGCTTCGGCGCTGGCGCTGTCAGTGCTCTGGCCTGGGTTCGATTCCCAGCCAGGGAGCTACCCACATACCAAAAAGAAAAAAAAAAGAAAAAAAAAATCTATGCAAATCATAAACTACTTGAAGCAGAGATTCTTTACAAATTATATATTTCTTTGATAAATTCTTACTTAGTACTTAATGTGAGAACTCTATAATGCTTGTTTTGAATTCAGAAATTAAACCAATTGCTGATCTTCACCTGAGTTTTAAACTACTATTTGGTAAACTAATGGTCTAAAAGAAAATTTCTGATTGTCTCATATTTATATATAATTTTCTTACAGAAAGGGAGTAAGGAGAGAAAATACTAAACATTAAAAATAATTAGAAAACATTAGCTGCAGCAAGTATTAATATTTTAAGAGGCAGTTTTTTGTGTAGTCCAATTGGCTGAACATTTTTAGAAATTAGTATCTGAAATAATTTTAATAGATTACCCTTCTTGGATAGGCTTATAGATTCTTATTGTGCACATTTTAATATCATTATGAATGTAATTTACATACAGTAGTCCCCCTCTTATCTGCGGTTTTGCTTCCTGTGGTTTCAGTTACCCATAGTCAATTGTGGTCTGAAGTACTAAATGGAAAATTTCAGAAACACGCAATTCATAAGTTTTAAACTGCAAGAGTTCTGAGTAGCATGATGAAATCTCCTGCTGTCCATTCTGTCCTTCCTGGGATGGAAATCATCCCTTTGTTCGGCACATCCACAATGTATATTCTCCAATCCATTAGCCACGCACTTAGTATCTATCTTGATTATCAGATTGACTGTTGCTCTACTGCAGTACTTATGTTCAAGTAAACCCTATGTTACTTAATAATGGCCCCAAAGCGCAAGAGTAAGGATGCTGGCAATTTGGATACACTAAAGAGAAGCCAAAAAAGTGTGTCTTTAAAATGAAAAGGTGAACAAACATAGTACAATGGAATATTTTGAGAGTGAGGCCATATTCACATAACCTGTATTAGTTTAGTAACAGTTCTATTTTATTAGCATTGTTAATCTCTTACTATGCCTAACTTGTAAATTAATTTTTATCACAAGTATGTATGTACAGGAAAAATCAGTACAGGATATATATAGAGTCTGGTAATATCTGCAGTTTTAGGCATCCACTGAGGAGGGGGTCTTGAAACATACCAGTATGACCCATTGACAAGGGGGCACTACTGTATTACAGGGTATATTGAAAACTTTAAGTTTTTAGTATGCAGAAATGTTTTATTTTCCTGAATATGATCCACAAATCTAGAAGTTCAAAAGTTAATTTATAAATAACATAATGTTATTTATACATGGAATTCCTAATATTTTAAACATTCATTTTAGAAAGACGACTATGAGTTTATTGAAGTTGCAACATCTCAAACTTATAAAAGTTCTCGCTCAATAAAGAGAGTGAAAATAAAAAATTTATATACGATAGACTCTCAGTTAACCAGTACCCATTCCTGATAAATGCAGTATTACTTCTTTGATTTTTTTTGCCGGTTGCTTGAGAGTGCCAGCTGCTTGAGTTCTGGTTAATGGAGAGTCTACTATATAATATTTTATTTGGCAAAACATTAAGATTAACCACACATTAAGTATTGAAGAATGGTACTATTTCATGAAAAATACAGGTTAAAAGTATTTTCTTGCTGTGAAATAAGTAAGTGGTGAAAGCCAAATGACTTATGAAATTCAGAAATACTTTTATTTACTTTCAAAGTATATTTAATGATTTGTTTCAACAAGGAAAGCTATACAGTGCTGTAATTCATAAATGTGCTAACCTCTCGACCTTGCTGAGTTCTGTGCTGTCATGTCCTTCTCCACTGTCCATTTACATTTTCCAACAAGATCAAATTATTACTATTAATCTTGTTTTCCAATAACTTTATTTGAAAATAAACTACCTTTTATATACATTTTTCATTTCAAGCTGTTTTTATGAAAAAAACTGTAGTTTTAAAGTTCCTAATCATTTATTTAAAAAAATTTTTTTTCAATACATTCTGGATCTTAAAATGTGACTTTTAAATGGAATGAAAAATTTACATATATTTTAGTGTACATTTGTATATGTAAATATATTAATATATATAGATGTGCAGACATATAAAATATATAGAGGGAGTGAGGTACATTTACATTTGAGATTATATTTTCCTAATCTACTCATTAAAAAAAAATCAATGTGTCTTAATAATACTAAGCCTACTGCCTTAGTTACTTAAATTGTATTTAAAATTCAAAGAATGAACTAAGAGAAAAAAAGAAATAAACAACTATCACTTTTCATGCTAAGAAGTGGAAATATTATTATTATTATTGATCTACAAGGGCTGTCCGGAAAAAATCAAGCCAGAAATGCCTCTAATTTTCGTATTACATGGCTCAATCCTTTCTGGACAGCCCTTGTATTACATTCTCTGACCAAGTTTTATTTAAGTAAGCTTTCATTTAAAGTTCTACTTTAATTTATATTCATGTTCCAAACAAAATATACATTTATTAACTAAAACAATTTAACTTTAGTTTTTTAAAAGTAAGATGGCACAAATATTAAATTCATCTAATAATGTAGATTTAGAAACAATAAATAATTCAACCCTAAGCTAAGATATGCTGCATCAGCTTGGAAATTTATGTATAAGTATAAACCCTTTAAAAGGTTATCATCCTAGTATAATTAAATTTCTAATAGCAATGGTTTAACAAAGAGAGGATCTCGCATTACCTATTGTGTCGGCTTTGCTAAATCTTCGAGTTACAACATTGTTCATATTTCCATTTTCACAGAGCTTCAGTTCTGTGAGATACACTTCTACTTTGCAGTGCTTTACAAACATACCCTGTTCAACCACCTAAAAAAACAAAACAAATCAAATCAGTGTCAGCTATAGCTCAATATAGTTCACTGTCTCTAATAGAATACATTCCTCTAAAGAGGCTTTTAGGGAAAAAAAACAGATCTCCAAAGAAAAACAACTATTAAAATCTATCAACATAAAATAAAAGATACTGGATATCTGAAAAAACAAGAAACATTCTTGGAAAATTTATTACTTAACAGAATATGAATAATCATGATATTAAACACCAACAAACAGTTTGGAAAGGTATACTACTGATCTGTGAAGATACTTAGGTACATAATGAATACATTGAGTATGATGAGAAAGTTTACTCAAAATGTAAATACAACTCTAATTAAAAATACATAGATAGCTTTTAGTACTTGATATCAAGCAGAAAATCTTTAAAAATTGTAAGTTTTACACAATTTCAGTTAGCAATAGCTATGACTGCGTGTTAAAATAAACACTAAAATGATAACTCCAAATTAATGCTGCCAAAGTATTCAGCTAAGTCCTATAACTGGTATGTTAGTTTTCCACCCTAAGATGACTTTGTTTGACCTTTAAATGCAGTTAGTAATTCTATGCAACACAGAAAATGAAAAAACCCTGGTAAACATGCAAGCAATAAAGCAGAAAAAGAAAATATGTATATATTAGGGTCACCTTCTTAATAAGTATATTTCCTTTTGATCTTCTAAAGGTTAACTGTAGGATTTCAGTCATGAATACTGTTGCTGAAAATAGTCATCAGCCTGATATGTGATACATTAGACGAATATGGCAAAAGGGAGGCTCCAAATAACTGTTGTACCCACAGCTTAGCATCAATTTAGTAAGGGACTTAAAAATTTCTTCTTCACTTGCAGGGAAGTTGGTTTAGCTCAAAAAATTCAAATGTAATTTATCTAACATTTAATGTCCAACCCAACTCTTATTTTTATACTTTGTCATATATATTCTCCTAAATGAATTTTTAGAACAGGTAACAGCCTGCACCTCTCCTTCCATTAATTATAATAATTCATTTTCAAGCTAATATATAAATTGTCTCTTAACTAATGAAATTTGTTTTACTCCTATTCTTATTTACTTTGAGGCTAAGAATGTAGCAATAAATACCATACCATTTAATTTTATAAGAGTGTTTGTAGCTATATTTAAGCAGAAAAAATAGGAAACAAGTATTTTTATCAATCAAAATTTTCTGCTTTGGGACTTATTATCTAAGTAAGAATCCTAAAATAATATATTAAGATAGCTACTAAACACTGATTACAGGTAACCCCCATATAACATGGCACGTCTAGATCACGGTTTTGGTCTAACAGGGCTGGAGAACTAGGGGAAAACCCTGCACAACACAGCCTAAAACGCGGTTTGAGAATGAGAGAAATCCCTGAACAACACGGAGTGCAATAAGAGCTTTTAAGAGCAAAAACAAAAAAAAATCTCATTTGAAATTAGAGAAATCCTTGAACAACACGGAATGTAATAAGTGCTTTTAAGAGCAAAAGATATCTCATTTGAAATTTTTCATTCAAGCATAAATGTATCAGATATGACTGCAGCATTTTAAAATGTATTAGAATTTTAAATCCATTTTGATCATATAGTATTAAGTAATACATTTTAAAGCTTTGTATTTTTCTTTTTACTACATTATACACAGCTGAAAATTGCTTTAATAAAGATATTTCTCTTACTTATAAAAACAGTATGTTTTTTTAATTTTTGGAACCTAACCCTCTTTTTTGTACTAGTTCTTTATTTTGCATAACATGGATTTGCACAACACAGCATTTTAGGAACATGACTACCGTGTTATATGAGGTCATCTGTAGTTGCTAAGACTGAGCTATAGGCCTCATTTTTATAAGAAAAAAAACCAGAATGACCAACAAAAGGTAATAGGATAAAGAAACAAGACAACAAAAACATGAGAATTCCTCATCATGATTTATATTGAGCCATATATTTTCTAAATAGCAGGTTTTTTTTTTTAAAGACAATTTTCATAACACTTAATAGCTATTTTCCTAGAAAGAACCTGGTGATTTAACTGTCAGGAAGTCAGGATAAACAATGAAAATGAAGTAGAAGTCCACACTTTACTGGGATTCAGCATTTTCCTCCTCATTCTTTCTTCTCTCCAACAGTATCTTACCATTGCTAAAACCCTCATCATCACTACTTAGAATACTAATAGATTTATAAGATATTTTACTACTTCCAAAAATAATGTATTGAAAAGCTATGCTTTTAAAAAAAAGTTTGTTCTCCAACTATTTTTATTTGAAAGAACCATACTAATGATTATAGCTTGAATATATTAGCACCATGGTAGAAAAAATAATGATCATAATTATGTATTAGTGTTTTATGGTAGTAGGTAAATTATTTGTTTATATAACATCTTTATATTTGTTTATATAAAGTCTCCTTTCATTAAAAATAATCATTTAAAATGATGGCTATGAAAACTGAGTAACAGGAAGAAACAGGCCTATAAAAAACAGTGTAAAGTTATATTTATCTAATTATTATAACCATTAAAATATATATTTGAAATAAGACTGGAAAGTATTCAGAAATAATAGGTATGTTTCAAAATTAAAGTGACAGTTAAAATATTTTTTGTAAGTGAATTAAAATGTTGTTACACTATTTATAAATAAGGAGCAAGCACAAGATGAAATCTAGCTCCTTCAAAATTTAAGAGTTACGGTTATAAAATAATATTTCCATTAATTCAAGACCACAATGAAGGAAAAGTCTCTTTATTAAGTTAGGGAAATACAAGTTTATGCTGAATTAAAATAAATATAATTTCTATTTGTTCATTTTGATGTAAATATTAGAGAGCATTTTGTACAGTCATGAAATATATTTGATAAACCTAATGCAGTCTACTCCTTATCTGTATATCAGCTTATAAAAATTTCACAGAAAACTTCATTTCATTCCTACTGCCTATCTGTCCCCCCTTGGAAACAGAAAGTAATTTTTAAAGAATCTGGTACTCCACAGCAATTTGATAACATTAAGCCTAATGGATGCATTTACTATTTTTCAGCTACATTTATTTATGTAGCACTTACTGAGCACCTATGTGCTAAGAATAACAAGTGAATTAGATCTAGTCCATGGAGTCAGGGTGAGAACATTTAGTGGTAAAGACAGACAAGTAGAGTAGTATAACACAAGTATGAAATCATAGGTGTTAATGCGTAACAAACAAATCTTACATGTGATATTCTATCCACAAATACTTCAGGATATATTTCTTCAATAACAGGACTCAAACATAACCATAATACCATTATCACTCCTAAAATAATTAATATGAACCTCTTAATATCAAATACCAGTCAATGTTCAAATTGTCTCCGCTGTCTCATTTTTAACACATTGTTTGAATCAGGATCCAAATAAAACTCACACAGTGCAACTGACTGATAAAGTCTTTTAAGTGTATTTTAACTGAAAAGTTCACTATCTTTTTATTGTTGCAATTTTTATTAAGATTACTTCATAGACAGTGACATATATTCTAAACGAGATGTAAATAGTATCTAGTTAATCCTGTCTTTTGGTGATGCTGGTAGGCATAAATTAATCAGTGCCTAGATTGGGGTGGACAAACTGTGACCCACAAGCTAAATCTGACTCATCATCTATTTTTGTAAGTAACATTTTACTGGAATACAGTCATGCCCATTCATTTATGTAATATCTATGGCTGCTTTTGCACCCAAAATAGCACAGATCAGTAGTTTCCACAGAGACTATTGTGGCTCACAAAGTTGAAAATATTTACTATTTGGACCTTTCCACAGAAAAGTTTGGTGACACTCATAGCCATGAATTTATTAGGTCTCCTTTAATTTTGCTAATATTTTATAATTTTCAGTGCAGAAAAGCATAGTTTTTGTTGGTTTATTCCTAAGTACTTTGATCTGCTATAAATATTATTTTAAAATTCAACTTTATATGCTGCTGCTATATAATTGGTTTTCATATATTGACCTTACCATCCAGCTACTGTGCTAAATTTAATTAAGTTTACTTTTGTTAACAATTAATTGTACTAACTGTTCATCAGAACAATTTCTGGAATTTTCAACATATACAATTATGCCTCCTAGAACATTACAATTTTGTTTCTTCCAACCCTTATTGTTTCTTTCCTTGTATTACCATACTGGCTAAAACCTTTAATACAGTTACCCTTGTCTTGTCCTGACCTGAGAGGGAGAGCTTTGAATATTTTACCAATTAAGTATATTTGCAGTTTCTATTTCTAGTTTTCCATGAGTTAAAAAAAGAAATCATACCTGGATACTGAAGTTTTATCAGATCTTTTCCTGTATCTATTGAGATTACTTTTCTCCTTTACTTAGCTGAGACCAAAATTATAAATGTTTGTAAAAGTTAAATCAAAATTGCATTTGAAAATAATTCAACTTGGCCATTTTTTACTATTCTTTTTATATATTGCTGGATTTGGCTTGTTAATAATGTGTTTGAGAGTTAAGTATTTACGTTTATGA
The DNA here is from genome assembly GCA_004026885.1 of Lyroderma lyra. Lineage (NCBI taxonomy): Eukaryota > Metazoa > Chordata > Mammalia > Chiroptera > Megadermatidae > Lyroderma > Lyroderma lyra. The sequence continues at coordinate 105,448 of PVJL010002802.1, forward strand.
GTGAGACTAGCCTGTAAGTTTTCTTTTTTATAAGGTCCTTTGGGGTCTGTGTCATGTTTATGCTAGCCTCACAGAATAAGCCAGGCAGTATCCTTTTATTTCCTGGAAGAGTCTGCCTCCTTAAATATTTGGTAGACTACAATGGTGAAGCATCCTGGACCTGCCGTTTTCTCCATGGGAAGGTTTTCACTTAATAATTCTATTTCTCTAACCACACAGTGCAATTCAAGACTTTCTCTTTCTCACTGTTTCAACATTAAGTTGTATTATTCTAGAAATTTATCCATTTCAGCTAAAATTTCACATTACTACATAAAGCTGTTCAAAAAATAATCTTTTAAAAAAACTCTTTGGGCTTCATGATGTCCCTTTTTCATTTCTAATATAGGTTGCTGATCAGCCTTGCCAGGTCTCATCTTTATTTTACTTGTCTAATTTCACTGTTTTTACAATGAATAAACTTTATTCCATTTAGTGTATATTTTTTTTCTATTTTATTAATGTCTCCTGTACATTATTCTTTCTTGATTAGGCTTAATTTCATTTTCTTCTCTTAACTTCTTGAGACAACAGATTCTCAGATTTTCTTCTTTCCAATATATGCATTTAAACTATGACGTTCCTTCTAAGAATGGCTTTAGCCACCCTTTCACATTGTATGGCTATCATTCAGTAGAAAACATAGACAATTTTAAAATACAAAATAAATTTGTCTTCTGCATTAATTAAATACTATGCATGTCAGTTAGGTCATGGTAGTTAATCATGTTCAAATCTGCTTCCCAGCCACTCGTGGTTTTTGGCAGGCCTCAGTTCCTCTCCAGCTGTTAGTTCCTTATTATGTAAGTCTTCCCATAGGCTGCCTGCATGGCATAATGGCTTCACTCAGAGGGACTGATCCAAGTGAGAAAGCAAGACAATAATCCTAATCTAGAAGTATACATATATTTATAAACTAATCTCAGAATTTACATACTATCACATCTGCCTTATTTTACTGGTCACACAATTCAACAGGGGTCCAATGTGAGAGATTAAGTTCCAGTGTGAATACCAGGTGATGGCAATCACTGGGGGGCATCTTTACAGCTAGCTACCACAGTCTACCCTCTGGATCCCAATAGTCACAGTCTCTCTCCACAAGATGCAAAATACTTTCAAACCCTGCAAAGGCTTCAACAAGTCTCATCCCATTATAACATCAACTCAAAGTTCAGAAACTTATCTATTATATATCTGATCTAGGTGCAGATGAGTATCCTTGGATGTAGTTTCTAAGTAAGTCGGGTATAGTTCCCTTTGATCTATAGGCCTGTGAACTAAGAAGTAAGTTTTCTTCCTACACAACACCCAAAATAAAATGGTGGTATATGTAGAAGATAATCTTTGAGATATTCCTGTTTAAAAGGAGGGAAAAAGGAGTTAATGGCCCACAGAAATTCTGAAATACACCTGTGCAAATACTGGAAAATCTTTGATTAGGATTCACTGCTACCCTTATCTGAAAACAACTCTTCATAACACTTGGTTCTACTTTCAGAGTCAGGCTTTTTTCACACAAGTTAGTACATGCTTGCAGTTGAGTAAATTCTTAGTCTGATTCCTGCTTGTAGAAGTCTAGATCAAAGGCCTCTTTCATTTTGTGTCGTAGACTCTCAGTTAACCAGAACTCAAGCAACTGGAACTCTCAAGCAACAGCAAAAAAAAAACCTGAAGAAATACTATTACAGTTATCTGGCATGGGTGCTGGTTAACTGAGAGCATACTGTATTGTATATTCTTGAAATCCAAGATGGCAGTGGTTCCTGAAAACACTGTAGGTCTTCAGAGGATCTCATTGGAATTCATTCCATTAGTCAAAAGTCACACACACAAATGTCCTCTAGCTAAATCCTCTCTACCTCGGGTTTTTTGCTGAGGCAATGCCCTTAAACTTCTTAGAAGCTCTATTGTTCTTAGAATTCATATATTGAAAGGAGGTCTTAACTATACTTTGAAATTCTTTTCTTCTTTTCTTCTGTCAATCAAGCAATCCAGTTTATTCAATAAATAAAATGCAAGGTGGAAAAAGATGTGAGAAGGAAATTATAGATTAAAACAGACTTAAAAGATACTGCTTTTATTTTTGTTTTTAACCAATAATGAATCAGCAATTTTTAAAAATTAAATTTAATGGGGTGGTATTGGTTAATAAAATTATGTAAGTTTCAAGTATACAATACTATAATCATCATCTGAATATAGCACTGTGTGCTCACCACCTAGTCTAGTGCCCCTCTGTCACCATATAGTTGACCTCCTTTACCCTCTCCAACCTTCCCTCCACCCTTCTCTTGTGGTAACCTTCATAATGTTGTTTGTGTCTGTAAGTTTGTTTGTTGCTTTCTGTTTTATATCCCACATGAGTGAAATATGATTCTTGTTTGTCCTTCTCCATCTGACTTATTTCATTTAGCATGATACTCTCAAGATCCATCCATATTCTTGCAAATGGCAGGTATTTCATCCTTTCTTATGGCTGAGTAGTATTCTACTGTATATATGTACCACATTTTGTTTAGTTATCCATCAAAGAACATGTAGGTTGTTTCCATGTCTTGGCTACCATGATTAATGACACAATGAAAGAGGGGGTGGGACATATATGTTTATGAATAAATGTTTTTAAATTTTTCGGGTAGAAACCCAGAAGATGGATTGCTGGGTCATATTGTAGCTCTATTCTTAATTTTCTGAGGACCTTCCATATTGTTTTCTGTAGTGGTTGTACTAGTTTACATTTTTACCAGAAGTGTGTGAGGGTTCCCTTCCCTCCACATCCTTTCTAAAACTTATTTCTTACAATATTGATAACAGCCACTCTAGTAAATAAACAGGTGTGAGGTGGTATCTCATTGTGGTTTTGATTTGCATCTCCCTTATCACTAGTGAAGTTGAACATCTTTTCATTTGTTCTTAAAGTGTCTTTTGTTTAGACAGAATTGTGAGGTACCACCATGGACTTTTCTGAGGGTTTAATAGTAAATTTTACAATCACATCCTAAGTTTCAACTTTAGACCATGCTTTCTTGAGAGTGCCTTGAGTTTGATCTTTGTTCAGAGGCATTTCTTAGTTTTAGCATTGTCTGTCATCTGGAGAGGCTAGAATCCTCAAAACTAGCAAGTCTTGGCTCCTTTTTATTTAATAATCTTTTCTATAGCTTCCCTTTCTCTTCTCACTTCTGATTACAGCCTAGAAAAATCAACATTGTACTTTCAACATTTGGGGAGAATGTTCAATTCATTAGATTTATTTCTTTTTTACTTTTCAGTTTACCGGAATTGATGCGTTGCTAAACTTTCTGCCACCTTACAACAAGGACCACTTTCTTCTAGGTTCCAATAAGAGTTTCCTTATTTTCTTTTCAGTCCTCACTGGCAGCCTCCTCAAAGCCTAGAATTCTACTTCCAATTTATTCAAGGCTCTTTAGGCTTTCATTAATACTCTTACAAGTTCTTACTGCTTCTATCCACTGCCCAGTTCCAAAACCTCCATCACATTTCAAGTTATTATGGCAGCACATTTCTTGCAGGTATCAAAATCCGTATTAGCTATCTATTGTTGCATAATAAATTATCCCCAAACTTAACAACTTCACAAAACAAACACCTCACATAGACCTTCAAGAATCCGGAGCAACTTAGCTTGGTGGTTCTGGTTTGGAGTATCTTGTGAGATTGTTGTCAAGCTGTGAGCGGGCTTCGATTATTTGGAAACTTGAATGAGACTGGAGGATTCAGTTCCAAGCTCACTCATGGCTGTTAGCAGGCCTCTGTTCCTCTCTTGGCCAGTGATTTCATTTCCTTACCATGTGAGTCTCCCATAGGCTGTCTGAGTGTACAGTTGAATTTCCCAGACTGAGAAATGAGAGAGAGCAAGAGGGCATGTGCACCTGGGATAAACTAATCTTTTTAAATAAGGTATGATTGACATAAAAGTTTATGCTATTTTCAGGTGTACAACATAATGATTTAATATTTGTATTTATTGCAAATTGATTACAACAGTAAGTCTACTTAATATCTGTCACCATGCATAGTTACAGGTGATAAGAACTTTTAAGATCTACTCTCTTAGCAACTTTCTTTTTTTTTTTATTAGTTTCATGTATATAAGAGAACATAATGCTTAGAATATTTACAGCCCTTATACAGTGATAACCCCAACAGGTCTATTTCCCATTTGACACCTTACATACCTATTATAATACTATTGACTATGTTTCCTGTACTATATTCTACATAAATACATATATTTAAGTAATAGTTGACATTTAACATTAATTTATATTATTTTCAGGTGTAAAACACAATGGGTAGGCATCTATATAATTCAAGAAGTGCTCCCTCTGTGTCTACCTGACACCATGCATGGCTTTTTTGACATTATTACCTATACTCCCATCTTAGGGACTTTTAAATATACAATACAGTATTACTAACTATAGTCACCATGCTACTACACATTATACATCCATGGCTTATTTCATAACTGGAAGTTTGTTCTTTTTGACCCCTTTACCCTAAAGTCTAATCCTGAAAGTGATATGCCATGACTTTTGCTATGATACTGGCCACACAGACTAGTACAGTATCAAGACCGTGGTAAAATGTGGAAGAGGACTACCCAAGGATTTGGATATGAGGAAGCAGAAATCACTGGGGGGGGTCATCTTGGAAGCTGCTTTTTTAACTTATATGCTAATATTGTTATGGACTTTTAATTTTATACATATTTTCATCCCTATAAGAAACTGTTACAATTTTAAACATTCTGTCTCAAGATTTATTCACAATATTTACTTTTGTCAGTCTACATTTTTCCTTATGTCTCCAAGTTTCCATATGGAGTAATTTTCCTTCTGCAGACTGTTCTGTTATTTTCTTTAGTGCATGCAGGTCTGTTGGTAACAAATTCTATTAATTTGTACATCTGAAAATGGCTTTTTCTGAAGGATCCTTTCCTTGGTCATAGAATTCTAGGTTAGCAGTTATTTTCTTTCAGCATGTTGTAGATTTTTAAACTTGCATTTCTCTTGAGAAATCGTTTCTTTGTCATATCCTTACTTTGAAGGTACTATTAAATCTTTTTTCTGGCTACTATAAGAAGTATCTTTTTGCCTTTGCTTTTCAACTGAATTACTCGGTATTTGTATTTTTTCAGCTTGGTATTCACAGCTTTTTCTTACTCTGTAACATGGTATCTTTCATTGGTTTAGAAAAATTCTCAGCTATTGTTTCCAAAATTACTTCTACTCCATTCTGTCTCTACTCTCTTCCTGAGTCTATGTATATGGATGTTAAACTTATTTAATTTATTCCATGTGTCCCTTTGTTTTTTCCTGTATTTTCCATTCTTTAGTTTCTCGAAGCTTCAGTCTATGCATTTGCTACTAATATTATTATTTAGATTACAAATTAATCTTTGGTTCTGTTCAGCCTAGTTTTTTTTTTTTAATCTAAACAATGAGTCTTTAATTCTTATGTTCAGTTTTAGAATTACATTTGGTTCTTTATAGTTCTGTCATTCTTTTCAACTCAGTCTTTTATATTTTGGAACATAATAAGCATAATATTTTATACTCTCTGTCTGATAACACCATTATCTGGATTCCTCATGGGTCTGTTTTTACTGTCCATTGTTTTTATTGGATGTAGTTCCATATTATTTCCTGCTCCTCTGTCTGTACCCCCATTTTTTTTTTTTTTTGAATTGAATGCTTGATACTAGAAGTGAAACAATTTAGAGATGATTTCAAGCCCAGGAAGATGATTAACTTGTTCTGCATCAAGTTAAAGGTACTACCAACGCTAGATTCCTTAATGCAATGAAAGGTTAGTAAAATGCAAAATTCAGCTTTGGACCCTAAAAGACCAGCCTATTTTTAAATGAGTTCCACTAGCATCAGAGTCACTAGGGGCATAGTAAATATGGAAATTCCCAGATTTACTGATTTAATTTTGGAGGAAGACACATTTTAATAAAAACTCCAGGTACTTTTACGCATGTTAAAGTTTGAAAATTATTTTACAAGTTGAGAGTAAATTCCAACCACCTTTTAAAAAATAACTGTATGATCTCATAGCAGACCTGTTAAAACTTTTTTTTTCTTTTTACTTTGTGAAGTTTTCATGATTCTTTTTCTTTTTTATCAGACACAGATTTCAAAAAATGCCAACAAGGCCTCTTTTAAAAAGTAATGTCAATGAAAGTGTTGGTTAATCTATTTACTCATAATAAAGACTCGTAGTGTATAACATGCTACATTAATTAAGAAAGAAGTATATCATTTAAAGTGTATTATTTACATTATAATATAAAGTAATACAGTTTAAAACATTTGAAGATATTTCAGAGACAGATTTTCCTTTATCCCAGAAATGAAGTTCTTCTTTTAGACAGTTTTATAGTAATTAGTCTACCATTCATATGGTCAAAACACTCCTCTGGCAATATAGATAAAATGGTAGGCCATTTTATACATTTAAGGCTAGTATTCCTAGAAGAAACAAATCCTAATTTTGAAATGGCTGCAAGAAAAGGCTAAGTGAAATTCAAAACTAAACTAAATCAAAGGCACATTCACATTCTATTTAGAAAACAAGATTTAATTCTAACCTAAACCATAGATAAAGAAATATAAATACAAATTGTTAATATGGCAATTTTGTAGTATCAGTTCTAAATACATACAAATACGGTTTGGTCTACTAGAGGTTTATACCCTTGTGTTACATAATTCATCTTTTTAATTGTGTCTATGTGGGAAAACAACTGGATAAATACTTATGCTCAGAGATTCTGGTTCTCCTCCCAATTTCCACTTCTCTGCACAACCAAATAAATGGTCAACCTTAGACTGGCAGATCACTGTAAGCATTTGGTATTCTACTATCGCAACACCCTCACTTTCATAAATGACTTTTTAGTTCCAAAAGTAAATAATATGGGTAACTCTTAATGCTTCTAGGCTATAATTATAAAACTTTAAAGAGAGATATCTGCATATTCAAGTTTTTCTTTTAAATTATGTTGCAAAACACTTTTTCAACTTGCAGTTTCTCTATTATTTTCTGTTTTATCAAAAAAGCAGTGCTGCCTTAGTTTGTAAACTGATGTGCCTTTCTAAAATGGCCTTAACCTTTCTACTTCTGTCCTTATCCATAATATGGGGATAATACTACTTAACTCACAGGGACTTTTGTGAGGATTAATTTAATTAGTAATGTATAAAGTAGTTCCCCTTTACCCCTGGGAGATATGTTCAGGACCTCCAGTGGATACCTGAAACCACAAATATACCGAACATGTATATACTATGTTTCTTCCTATACTTATGTACATACATACAAACATACATACATACATATATGTGGTAAAATTTATTTATAAATTAGGCACCTTAAGAGATTAACAACAATAACCAATATAAAGCAGAATTAAAACATACTCTAATAAACATTATGTGAATGTGGTCTTTCTCTCTCTCTCTTTGATAACCAAGCTGATGACTGAGATGGCTACCAAGTGACTAATGGGCAAGTAGCATATACAGCACAGATATGTTGGACAAAGGGATTATTTACATCCCAAGGAGGACAGTGAGATGGTGTGAGTTTTCATCATGCTACTTAGAATAGCATGCAATTTAAAACTTATGAATTGTTTATTTCTAAAATTATTCTATTTAATATTTTTGGATCATGGTTGACTAAGAGTAACCAAAGACATGTAAAGCAAAACAGTAGGTAAGGAGGGACTACTGTTAGGTGCTTATAATAGTGGCTGGCATATAGTAAACTCTCTATATGTGTTACTTATTATTATACAGCATACAGTAACATTTGATAGTCTTCTTCTCAAAAATAATTGACAAGGCTTCACAAGTCACTGGATTAACAATAAAATATAAATTGTTTAGGAATAGTATTTTTATTCAGTTATTCTTAATATGTACCTTTCGTGCTATTGGTTCCTGACCTTCCATCAATGTATACCAGCTGACAAGTTTATTCCAGCCCTCAGTTGGCAATAGTATGTAATCCAATTCATCAATAAGATGTTCCTTAAGTGATAGGGCATCACCATCTGCAAAAGGAAAAACAAACTCACTACATAAAAAGAAACAATAGTACCTACCTCTAAATACTTTGGTTGTATACATTACAAATTACTTAAACTCATGAAGACTACTACACTCTAGCATGAGCTAATGAAGAATGCTCAGAAACAAATCAATAACCTTTCAAAATGACTCCAAACACATGGGGCTGAAAACCATGATGGAAATCACAAAAGGGCATCTTGTGAACAAGCCCATTACTGCAGAAGGCCCATGATCTAGACTCCTTCGAAGATCTAAAGTGGAAATTGTTTTTCTTTTCAGATCTGGCTCTAACTCTATGATCCATTTTCAAAATTTTGGCTATACTAAAAATTTAGTGCAGGGGGGCCAGATATCTGGAAGCAATACCTTGAGTTATGCCTACATGACAGTCCTAATCTGAGACTCATTTATTATCTGGTCCTTTACTTGAATTTCCAAATACAGAAACAAATAGTTTACTGAATTATATACAACATAAATGGGATTTTCTCATTCTGAGCCAGTGTTAAAGGAACAAAAATGAGAAATCAAAATGTTGTTGGTAACATTTCAATAATGAGAACATACTATTTTTATTAGATAAAATAATATAAATCAAGAAGTAGAAAAAATGCTTAAGGGATTAAATAAAGTTATTTATTCTACCTAGGGCAAGCTTGCCCAACCCATGGCCTACAGGCCACACACAGCACAGGACAGCTTTGAATGTGGCCCAATACAAATTGGTAAAGTTTCTCAAAACACTGTTTTTTTGTGTGTGTGTTTTTTTTTTGTTTGTTTTTGCAACTTCCTTTTTTGTTTAAGCTTATAAACTATCATTAGTGCTGGTGGATTTTATATGTGGCCCAAGACAATTCTTCCAATGTGGCCCAGGGAAGCCAGAAGACTGGACACCCCTGATCTAGAATCAATCTATGGTCACAGAATCACACTTAACTTCGAGGAAACTATGTTTCAAAGCGAAATGGGAAGTCTCTGCATTTCATAATACAGCCTTCAACAGCAGATGCAAACAAAGTATTAACTTTTAAACTCAGTTTTTAAAACCTTGTAATTTTTAAATTCTTAGTGAAAACTAATAATTTCAACAAATTTTCAGAACCTTCTTAAGGTGAAAGAAACTTAAATATTCTAAACCCCTCTATGGATAATGTACTATGAGACATAATTTGGCAGTTAAATGTTATCTCGGTCAATCCCCAAAACAATCCTTTAAGACAGGTAGCTCCATTTTAGATTACAAAATATATTCAAGTAAATTGAGTAATCGGCCCAAGATTATACATACAGAAAACTACAGGTAGAGTGAGAGGTGTTATGAAAAAAAAAAAAAAAAAAACCAAAACCCTGTTATCTCAATTGATTTTCCAAACACTATTATGAAATAGGTGTCTCCATTTTTATTAGTAAATAGATTCAGGTACTGATTAACTTGTCCAAGGTCACACAGATAGAAAACTGGAGAGACTGGATTCAAACACAAATTCGTCTATCCTACCATCCATTTTCTTTCACTGTAACAAACCTACTTGAAGAAAATTTGGAAAAAGAAAAATTTAAACTTCTACAATAATTCAAGAGTTTGAGTAAATCAATTTATTTTGTACCAGAATCTAAACAGTAATTTGTGTCTAGTTGACAAAATAATCATTTTTAAGGAAGGAGAACACTCTTAAACAAAGACTAGCTAATAGATGTTACATCTGTTGTGATACATAATTGATATACAATAAACTACACATTTTAAAATATAAAGTTTGATAAGTTTTGACATAGCAATACAAATGTGAAACCATCACCACTACCAAAATGATAAACATACTCATCACCCCAAAATATTTCCTTATAACCCCTTGGTTAATCTGTTCTTCGTATCCATTCAGATCCAATATCCTATCCTCAGAAAACCAATCACTGGTGTTTTGCAAACATAGACTATTTTGCATATTCTGGAATTTTATATGAAAATTGTGTATGCTTTCTGTTACTACAGACAAAGCTACATTTTCTAGAATCTTATATAAAAATAGCAAGCATGTACTGTTTTGTTTGGCTTCATTTATGCTGCATAATTATCTTATGATCCATACATATTTTTATGTATCAATAGTTCATTCCTTTTAATTGCTAGAGTATGATTTCATTATATGGGTATACTATAATTTGTTTATCCATTCAAATGTTGATGGGTACTTCGGGTTGTTCCTGATTTTCTCTATTACAAATAACACTGCTATGAATATTTGTGTACAACTTTTCATATGGATATGTAATTTCATTTTTCTTGGGTAAATACTTAGGAATAGAATGGCTAGTTCCTATGTTAACTGCATGTTTAGAATTTTAAGAAATTGCCAGACTCATTCCTAGAAACAGTGTATGAAAGTTCCACTTACTCTACATCTCTTGTCAACACTTGGTATGGATCAGTCTTTTAAATTTAAATCATTTTAATACATGTACAGTGGTTCCTCATTGTGGTTTTAAACTTCAAATCTTTAATGACTAATAATGTTGAGTATCTCTATATGAAAACTCTTTTTGAAACTCTATCTCCTCTGATAAAGCATCTGTTCAAATCTTTTGTCCACTTTTTCCACTGGACCTATGTTTTCATAATACAGTTTCAAAAATTATTTATTCTGCATACAAGTCTTTTACCAGTTTGGTGCTCTGCAAATATATTCTCCCATACTGTGGTTTATCTTTTCATTCACTTGACAGTGACAAGTTTTTACTATTGATATTTTATCCTATTCACGGATTGCACCCATCCTCAAAAGGGAGATGTATATAAGACTAAGGATCAATGGAGGTCAGTCTTAGAATTCTTTTACCACAACACAGCATATCTTTTTCAATCTCTTAATTTATTTGTATCTTTATATTCAAAGTGGGCTTCCTATAGACAGTATATAATTGGGTTATTATTATTAAATCCAATCTCACAGTCTCTACCTCTAATTAGACTGTTTATATTTAATGTGATTATTCAAAGAGCTGAGTTTAAATCTATCATCTTGCTATTTGCTTTGTATTTATTTCACTTGTTCTTTGTTCCTTTTTTCCACTTAAAAACGTTTTAAAACATTGGTATTTCTCATTAATGCATCATTTTTTTTCTGCTTGTTTGCATGCCAGGTAATATTTTATTGAATCCAAGACATTATAAATTTGATCTTATTGGATGCTGGATATTTTTGTATTCCTATAAATACTCTTGCATTTTATCCTGAGATGCAGTTAAGCTACTTGGCTATAGTTTGATGCTTTCAAGTTAGAAGGATAAGAGCATTAATTTTTCCCTATTACAAAAAAACAAAACTGTTCTCAGTAGCCCACCCTGTGAATTATAAGGATTTCTACTCTGGCTGCTGTGCACATATTATTCTTGGTCTCTCCCATATGAGCCACAATGATTGTTTCTCTAATTCTTCTGGGTTCTTTCCTTGGCCTTGGGCAGGTTCCTCACAAACAAGCACTGATCAATAGTTAGCTGATGACTTCAAAAAGTTTGTCTGCAGATCTCTAGGTCTATCTGTGTACTGCTCATTACTCTCTGATACTCTACCCTGAAAATTCTGGCAGCCTTCATCTCCCTGGACTCCAAACTCTCTTCAAGTACAGGAAATTGCCAGGCTCTGCATGGGTTTCCCTTTCTGTGCTACATCTTGGAAACTTGCTCAATGCAGTAAGCTCAGGTAATTATGGAGCTCACCTCATTTGTTTTCTCTCAGGGATCACTGTTTTCTTTGCTGCCTGATGTCCAATGTTTTGAGAATTTGTTTTGTGTATTTTGTCAGAGTTTTAGTTCACTCACGTAGAAAAGAAATAATCTGGTCCCTGATTATCCCATCTAAGCCAGAAATGGCAGTTCTGGTATGTTTAATTCTCTTTAAATGTAATGAGAGGTACAGAATAGTTAGCAAGTAGATCCAAGAATATAAACATATACCAGTATCTCCCAACTTAAATTAAAAACATCATGTATCAATTAGGAAAAACAACATACAATATAGCATTTCCCCAAAACAGTAACATAGTATTTTCTAATTCACATTCTTTATTTAAAATTTTAATAAACTCTTATTACATCATAAGTGAAAAATTTTGTCATGATACAGAATAACTAATTTTGTCAGAATAATCTGAGTTCATTAAGTCAAATCTACAATGCAAAGAAATTAATAATTTACCAATTTATTTACATTAATATTTTCTATATTACATATATTGACTCTACAGTATTGAAAGGAACACATTTACAATGTGACTGAAAGGAGGAAATGATACCTTTGAGAAGTCCAGAATTATCAATGGGTCCAGGATATACATTTTGATCTCCCATCTGGTATTTGTCCCAACTGTCAAAGCCAACATATTTTTTCCACTGTTTGAACCAACGACTATCAACTAGGTACCTAAAAAAGAAAAGAAATAGATAAAGGAAAACCTGGAACTATAAAAACAGCAGAAAAGCCATCTATTTTTTATTTCATTTAATATTAAAGTATGTGACTACTTCAAAGATTATGAAGAATAATTGTGTCACAGTATTTGGGAAAAATTATCTCACTTGTGAAAAGTAGTATTTCCATTGTTCTATAAATATCTACTATGTGAGGACAAGTATTGACATACACATTTTAAAAAATTCTTTGATAGTACTTTAAAAAAAATCCAAGTAATATCTCTTCAATAAAATATTTGCCAATAGAACAAAAATTAAAATGGTAATAATAAAAGTCAAAACGAATTTTAAAATGCAATATGGCAAAAAGAAATAAGAAAAAGTTCTTTTGCAAAAACTTACAAATACAGTATGTTAATTTTATATATGTTACTGTTTTACTGTATCTTTCTGGGAGTAAGGAAAGCAATTATTAAAGGTCTGCAAGACTGATCACAATAATTATCAAAATATTTTTTAAATTAAAAATTTACTTCTTTACCAAAAAAATTAATACTAAACAATATTGTCTCCAGCTGCTTCTCATACACTAGTAACACCTACTCAGGACATGCAGTATTGATTTTTGATTGATTTAAAAAGTGTGATACACCAATCAATGTAAGTATTACTGAAACTATATTCATCTTATTTTCAAATACCTAGAATTAGTTTCTCATCAGATGACCAATGACAGAAAAAGTAAAATAATGGTTCTCTAACAAAGAGTACATAAAAAAAAAATCATAAACCTTAAAAACTATACAAATTTATTCTGACTGTATATAACCCACTATGAAACAGTGCTTTGCCACCAGTTCAGTTATTTTAAATTCTTTTCTAGCAATATTTTCTCCACAAGTAAATGATTCAATCACAAACAAAATCAAAAGTAATGGTTAACAAGATGTTTAAAACTAGTTGTGGAATACTATCAAAATTCTATTTATGAGGGCTGTCTAGAAAGTATCCAGCCATGTAATATGAAAAAGAGGCATTTATGGCTGTATATTTTCTGGACAGCCTTCATATATTTATTTAAAAGACAGCTGTAAAATAAGGGGTTTTATCTCTAAAAATATTTAATAAATCCTTCACAGTCACAGTGGAGGTTTGCATTGAGCAGTATTCATCTGCTACCATTACATTTCTAGTTCAACTTTCTGTCCTAGATCTTGAAGTGACTACTTTCTGTATAAAGATACTATTATGACAGGAAACTCTCCCACTGATGAATATTTAGCTGCTTTCAATACTACCTTCAATTGCAAAGGGTGCCATACTTCTAGGGCACCTATTTCTTAATTATAGAATTTTATGGTAATGAAACATAAGGCAAATAGAAAATACAAGAGCACCTATTACATAAGTAATTTGTAGTCCTCTTAGGTGTACCCATGAAAGACAATATTAGATGCAGTAGACAAATAAATGAAAAAATTTTATTTCGACATTTATATAGATTTGTTGAACTGTAAAATCTCTACTCCTAATCTATGACTGCAAAAATCCCGATTCCTCAATATGAACTGATAAAAGCTTAGAACAGATTAGTAACTCACCAAGACTACGAATGAGTAAAGACAGACCTGAATTTATATATTGTCAACAGCACTTTCAATCTTTGGGATGCTACTAGGGTCCAGAGGAGCCCAATTTTATCTTTCGAGTTTCTTTTTTGAATAGTTGTAACTACAGTAGACTCTCTGTTAACTGGAACTCAAGCAACTGGTACTCTCAAGCAACTGGCAGTAGCTTGAGTTTCGTCTAATGGGGAGTCTACTTACATTTATTTGGCATCTATCAATCCTCATGGGTGCCAATTAACTAAGAGTCTACTGTATTTGTGAAAATTGATATTTCACGGCTTTTATTCTTAAGTCATGAAATCTCAATCTTCACAGTTATACTTATGATTTTAGGATGAAAGCTAAAATCCTTAAAATTACATAATAGGTCTTACCTGATCTGGTCCTTCCTACCTCTTTAGTCTCAGCTGGTACCATATTTCTTTGTGCTGATATTTAGCTGCAAATACTTTTTTCAGTTTTTGCACACACAATTTTCTGCTTCATGGTTTCTTCTGCCTAGAATATTCTATTGCTCTCAACACCTAGTTAACTCCTATCATCTTCTAGACAGCCTAAATGACACTTAGTTGGAAGAATCCTTCCATCAGCTTTTCCCTGGTCCTTCTCAGACAAATTGGAAAAAGAAAAACAAAATGGCAATTCTCAGTCTATGAGATATCAAATTATAGAAATTACTTATTGTAGTAACAAAACAACTAACATTTAAGCTTTACTCTTGGGCCAGGAGCACACTTCTAAGCATTTTAATATGAGGTAGGCACAATTAATATTTCATAGGCACACAGAAATTAACTTGCCCAAGGTTACGAGGCCTGTGATTAAGATAATGTGATACTGGCAGAGGGAGAATCAAAAAGACCAATGAAAATAGCACAAAGAAACAAGAACCAGACTCATACATATATGGAACTACAAGAATAATATGGGAAAAAAATTAGAGCTGTACCACCTCACATATACAGTTATTTCAACTCTGCTTGTTTCAAAAACTTGAATGTGTTAAACATGATTGATATATTAGGGAATAATAACACAAATTTTAGTGTATGCTTAAGCACTGCTTCATCCACAAGGAGGGCCAAGACTAAGGTGAAACAAGTGAGATAGATGCCTAGGGATCCTTATAGGGAGAGCATCCTTAAATTTTACACCCTAGATGCCTTGCTTGCCATCCCCTAGTCCTAACAGAAACAAATACTAGGTGAATGTAGAACATTACCTAGTCACATTACACTGAGTTGCACAGGAGTGCACGAAACACGTACCCACCCTCTCCACAACTGCAGTTACGACTTCAGATAATCCTCCTTCCACCACTTCACAATAAATCACAAGCAACAATCCTTCTGAATCCTACTTCCACAAGCAAACTTCATCTTTTTCAAATTAAAATGTATTTATTGTGGTATTTATGCATCTCAACCATTTAACGTAACACTGTAAAACTGTACTGTCATCTTTAAGTATTTTTTTAATGTGTCACTGACAAAAATTTTTTGAGTGCTGTGTCCCAGCTCCATTTTCCCCACATGTCCTGGGGCTTCTATTGCATAATTTTGCATATAGCACGGTGACTTTTAGGAACACATTGTGTTACAGAAGAAATTTCTGTGCAAAAATAAATTACAGTTGAACTAAAAACATAAATATGAAAGCAAAAGTTAATTTAAGATATAAAAAATTCTTATTACTTTAGAATATGTGAGGAGTTAAGACAAAAAGCAAAAAATCTTAAAGATAAAGTTTGATAAACTTGACAAGGTTAAAATGAATAGCTTCTGTTCAGCAATGATAGCACCAAGTAAAGAGATTAAGACTGGGGAAGATATTTACACATACCGCATATAAGCACCAAAGAATGAGAACACGTGAAGAATTCCTTTAAGTTAATTTTTAAAAAGGGGGGAAAAAGTCAATTTACAGAACAGGAAATCAGAATGACCTCTATTCATGAGAAGATGCTCAATCTCATTAGCAATAAGAATACAAATTAACAAAATACCATATCATTCTCATGAAACTGGTGAACACACAAACATATGCATGCATATATGTCAACAATATTAAGTATACAGAAGATGTGTAGTAACAGGAATTCATACACTGCCAATTGGGAATGTAAACTAGAACTCTCACTTTAGAGAATAATTTGGCAATACTTACTGAAGATGAAGTATATACCATTCAACCATGTATTGCCACTGCTAAGTTTCACCTTATAGAATGTCTTGCACTTATAAGAATACAACTACAAGAATATATACTGCAGCTTAATTTGTAAGAATAAAAAATTGGGAAAAATCTAATACCTACTATTCACACTAAGAAATACTACACAAAAACTAAAGTAAAAAATACAACTACATGTATCAGCATTGATAAATCTCAAACTACAATGTTGAACAACAAAAAAGCTGCAGAAGGATACATGTTATTTATAATATAACAAATATATTAATACATACGTTAAGTACACACAGTGTAATGACAGAAAATTTTAAAATGTCACAAATAATACATATACTTTATAAATCCATGCTAATAAAAGTATAAATAAAGAAAATTATAAAAATCAATTTCAGGATGGTGGCTCCCTCTGGCTAGAGAGGGAAGGGAATGGGTTTAGGGAAACATACAGGGAGATTCAACTATACCTGTAATGTTTTATATTTTTAAACTAAGAGAAGTATACACAGATATTTTTAAATATTTTTCTTTGTACTCTTCTGTCTTCCTGAAATGTTATAATACATGTAATTAATATGTTTTCTATTTAATGTAGAAAAATGGTTTACCTATAGGTATATATACATACATCTTAATATACATGCACAAAAATGAAGTAGAGTCAAATGTATAGACTATGAATATTGACAGCAACAAAACTGACTGAGTGAACAAATGAAAAGAAATTTCAAGCATTAAAAAAAGAAAAGTAACTACAACTTAGGTTTTAAAAATTTGGATAAAAAATTACCTACAGCAGGAAGAACAACAAAATGGTGGTGTGAGAAGGACCTCTGAAAAACTCCCCAGGAGATTACAACTAATAAAACCCCTATAATTTAACAAAAGACTCTCTACACAACTCAAATTCACAGCTAAGAAACCCACCCATTGCAATAAGGTACCTGAAAGCAAGCAGAGGGTTACAAGGAGGAGAAATAAAAGGGGATGTGCAGAGAGGCTCGGGCTGCAGGCTGATCCCTACTTGGAACTCTACCACTGGGAAAAGGAAAAGGCGGTGGGTGAGCATTCTGGACCTCACTTGGTCAGTGGGACAGAGGAAAGGAAGCCCATAGGTGGGGGCATGAGATACCACAACCAGACCACACTGCGGCCCCCAGGAGGTACAGACTGGCCGGCAAAACGCAGCGGCCTTACCTCACAATGGTTCCAAGAGGACCAGGAGTGACAGAGCAGTGAGGAGTAGTAGGTCAATTGTTCTGTCTGGGAAGGAGAAAGAGAGAGGGGCTGTACATGTGTTTATTGGCCCACAACAACAGGGTCTTAAGAGACCAACATACAGCACAGCTAACCCCAAGGTTCAGGGCTGAGTCCTCCAGGCAGAGAACAAAAAGGCATAATTACTGCATGACTTTGGCAGCCCCAGGAACAAAACAAAGCCACAAACGCCCCTCCACCACAGACCTCTGCCCACCCAGTATCAGCAGCAAACACCAAAGAAACTGCAGCAGTGAGTATCCAGAGAGGCTGCAAAAATCAGAAGCCAGAGAAAGGGAGCTCAAAATAAATCCAAACAGACAAAAAAAAAGTAAAAGAGATGGGACAGACAACCCATCAGAAAGAGCTCAAAGCACTGACTATAAAAATGCTTAGGAAACTGAATGATAACTTCAAATGAGAGAAAGCAAGCATAAAGGAAGACATACAAACCATTATAAAGGACCAGAGACAACGATTACATTAACTGAAATAAAGAATGAAATAAAAGTCACCAAACTAGATGAAGTAAAAGCACAAAGCAGCAATTGTAAGAAAAGCCAGCAGGAACACCCAATCAAAACAACAAATAGAAAAAAGAATATGAAAAAATGAAAATGGCTTGAGATTCCTCTGGGATAATATTTAGCATAAAAATAGTCACACCACAGGCCTACCAGAAGCTGCAGAGGAAAAGCAAGGGATCAAGAAATTATTTAAAGAAATAATGACTGAAAATTTTCCTAACCTGGCAAATGAAATAGACATACAAACCAGGAAGCACAGAGAGTGATCCCAAACAAGATGATCCCAAAAAGGAACATACCAAGACACATCATAATTAAAATGGTGAAAGTTAAAGAAAAAATTCTAAAACCAGCAAGAGAAATGCAAGTAGTAACTTATAAGGGGGATACCCATTTGACTCTCAGCTGATTTCTCACCAGAAACTTTACAGAAGACACTGGCAGAAAATATTCAACATGATGAAAATCAAGGACCTACAATCAAGAATAATGTATCCAGCAAGGCTAGCATTCAAAATTGAAGGACAGATAAAGAGCTTCTCAGATAAGAAAAAGCTACAGGAGTTCATGACCACCAAACCAGTACTACAAGGAATGTAAGAGGGATTTCTTTAAGATGGGAGAAGGGATGAGAGAGTGGATAAAATAAGGGAAAGGGATGGAGAAGTTTAGTTTGACTGTGACAAGACAATAATCAAGGAGATATAAAGTATAACATAAGAATATCATCAATAAGGTTGCAGTAACTTTGTGTGGTGTAAGACGGATACTAGATTTGTTGGAGTGATGGGAGGGGAATTAGAGGGGTAGGGAAAAAATGGGGGAGAAATTAAGAAGTACAAATTCATTGTCAGAGTAGTCACAGGGATATAAAGTGTAGCATGGGGCATAAGTCAACATTATAATAATTATTATAATATGTATGGTGTTAGAGGGAACCAAATGTATCAGAATGAGGATTTATTAAGTTATATAAATGACTCACCACTGTGCTGTACACCTGAAACCATTATATGTAAAATGTAATTTTAAAAAATAAAAAATAGAAAATCATGTTCAGCAAAATGTATAAAATGTACAGTTTTAGGATTCCCATATTTATCTTTTATATTATCTCTTACAAACAGATGAATTTGTACTACATTTTAATTAAAAATTTACATAACCTTTGAAGAATTTTCTTTGGAAAAGTATGGTTTATTTGACTGTTTCTAAAGTTATCAAATTATACAGTAATATATTACCTTGAAGAAATTATTTCCTTTTAATAATTACAGAACCAGTAAGCCAGAAAAGCAAGAATAACTGAGTGAAAGCTCATAAGAAAATAAAGACACAAAAGTACAGAAAGTAGATTATTATCCTTGATATCTAGGAAGATAATATAAGCAAAACAATCATTCAAAAAACTCTGAAATTTACATATATATTGATTTTTACAGCTTAAAATTAAGCTCTAGTATTAAATATTACATAAACTATAGACTTGTAACCATGTAAATTCACCTAAATACTAATGTGCAACCATCTAGATAACTCAAAGTACAGAGTAGTAATTAACTGCTTTGTGACAAACAGACTGTTTCTTGCACATAAGGAAATCATACTGTATTACGAAGTTATAAATAAGAAATGAAATACTTATTTAAAAGGCATAGTCTAGCCATTTTTATCCATTTTACTCATGAAGGAAATAAGTATTTTCAAAGTGGGCGATCTTTGGTAAATGTTAGATGTTTGACTACTGGAAACTTAGTAGTAAAGCCAGAGCATTCATACTATGCCTATATGTCTTCACCTCAATTAACACTAAACAAAAAAATAAACACTATCTTGATCTTAAGAGTTTTTCAGGGGTTGTGGTAAACAATAAATTGTGGATGAATTTTTCCACACCAAATCTCAATTTGTTTTCACGATTAGTTTTGCTTATAGATTTTCTTACTTGCTGAAATCAGACTTAAGTAGATATGAGTTCTAAATTTACTATTAAAAAAAAAAATACTAGACCAAAATTCATTTTCTGGCATTACTTGCTGTGAGGTCTTAGAGAAGTTACTCAGCACCTTTAGATTGTTCCTCTTTGAAATAAAAATTCATTCATTCAAAAAATAGTTATTAAAGGTATACTATGTATATCCTATTCCACAGGAAAAGGTGGTTAGCAAAATAGGCAAGGTCTCTGTGTTCATGGAATTCTGAGTCCAGTAGATAGAGACAGCAGGTAATTAAGATGTAGTAAAACATTGCGGTAAGTACTGTGAAGGAAAAGTACAGGGAGCTATGAAAGCATATAAAGGGGCCTCTATTTATAATAAAGGAAAACCTCTTTAACATGTAACATTTTAGTATATGAATAGAAGTTAGTCCAAGAAAAGAAAAAGCTATCTATACAAGACAGATAAAAATTTATACATATTGAAAAATGGAGATTGTTAATGAAAAAAATGCAGGATATAAAACTGTATGCAGTATTATTTCATTTTAGCAAGACTTACACACACACCGCACACACATCTGGAAGAATTAAAAAAAAGAGATTGAAGGAACAGCACCGGCTAGAACCAGTGCAACTCTGGGAGTTTGGTATGCTGGAGGAACTTACTATATAAGTTAGAGTTTATAACAAGGGGAGGAGAAATGCTAGTTGAGGCTGGAGAAGTAGACTGGGGCCACAGGATAAAGTGCCTTTCAGGTAATGATAAGGATTTTATCCTAAATGCAATGGAAAACCATTAAAAGATATTTAGAAAGAAAGAGATATAATCTGATTTACATTTCATGCAGACCACTGGGAATATTTCACAATATTTGAATGCATGTGAAATAATTAATAATTTAAAAATTTACATAGTTATGCTATGAATACATTAAAAGGTCTAAAAACTGTATGGTGTTAAATATTCTGAAGGTACCAAGAAAGACAATCCGTACTGTGATGTATACAGAATAATTTTCAATGGCTTAAGAGGCTGAGTCAATTTTAGTATCCCAAATAAATTTTACAACTGGATTAATTTTACAACTGTTCTCAAAGGCAGAAAAACTACATTAGGAACTAAAAAGCTCAGTTTTGGTATTTTTTTGTTTTTGGTGGTGGGGATGGAGCAAGATAGTTTCAAAAGTTGTTTAGTGTTTTTAAACACACTAGAAGCAAACTTAAGTACAATATATAGGGACCAATAAATGATTCAGAAATGGACTTAGGGAGTTCCCTGATGGTGTAGTGGCTTAAGGCTTCCGCGCTGGCGCTGTCAACACTGCGGCCTGGGTTCGATTCCCAGCCAGGGAACTTACCCACATACTAAAAAAAAAAAGAAATAGACTTAGACATAAAGAAGTTTAAAAGTGGCATGGGGGAAATAAGGAAATCCCAACAGCACGATTTAGGAAACCACAGTGTTAGTGAACGTGAATGCATAGTTCCTTTTTTTTTTTTTTTATTAGAATATGTTTATGCTGATAACTTTCAGAAATGCAGATCCTGAATATTGACATAAATGTAACATTTACTTTTTAAAAATCCTACCTTTTCCTCTGTTATGAAGACATTAAGACAGTCATCCTTTTACAACTAAGAAAATATTCAAAAAATATCAAGACTAATCCAATGTACCACACTTATTTTCAGAACAGTATATATAACTATCCTGTGCAAAATTAATGGCATAAAAATTCTGGATGGTAATTCACTTTATATAATAACTAATCCTCTCATTTAATAAAATCTGTTTAAATACATTTAGGTAGTGATAACATAAAATTATTTTTAATACTAAAGGAGATATTACAGTATATATAGTACCTTGTATTTTAAATCATTATATAAACCAGATAGTTCACTGAATTTTGTTAAGTACAGCAAACTAAAAATTAAGAATTTCATTGTTCAATAAAACTTACCAAAGAAAGTTAGGAAGTATTTTAAATAAACAAATGGCTTGGTTAATCATCCCATTTATATCTGAATTTTTAGGTTTCAAGCATTTCTAACATATTTTTTGCTCTGCATATTAAATTCATCAGTTAGCAAGAACTCATTTTTATGACCTTTTTACATCCAAACTATGAGACAAATAAGGAACTCAAGGAGGAGGCCAAGTAAGATTGTGAAAATGAAAACCCACAGAATGAGAGGAAGTTTTGCAAATCATCTATCAGATAACAAAAACTTGATCTATAATATATAAAGAACTCTTGAAACTCAATGATAAAAACACAACCAAATTTTAAAAAATGGGCAAAGGATCTAGACAGATGTTTTGCCAAAGAAGCTATACAAATGACCAATAAGCATATATGAAAAGATGTGCAACATCATTAGCCATTAGGGAAACGCAAATCAAAACAACAATGAGATACTACTTCACATCCACTAAGACAGACAATAACGAATGCTGACAAGGATATGGAAAAATTAGAACCCTCATACACTGCTGGTGACAATGGAAAATGTTACAGATACTTTGGAAAAGAGTCTATCAGCTCCTCAAAAAACTAAGCATAGGGACCCAGCAATTCCACTCCTATGTATACCCAAGAGAAATAAAAACATGTCCACAAAAAACTTGCACATGAATGTTCACAGTAGGATTATTCGTTAACAGCCAAAAAGTGTAAACAACCCAAATATCCACCAATTGATAAAGGGATACATCCAATGAGGTATGTCCATACAAGGGAATATTATCTGGCAATAAAAAGAAATGAAGTACTGATACATGCTACAACATGGATGAACCTAAAAAACATGTTAAGTGAATGAAGTCAGACACAAAAATCACACATACATGTGTATGACCACGTGTATTTAACTCCATACACCAGTTTCTCTAACTGTAAAATGAGAATACTCACTCTCTTCATATATATAAAAAGCTCTTACTATAGTAAATGAGTGGTAACCATAGCCAAAACAATATGGTACATAACTACTTCACTATATCTCTCCTGAGAATCTAAAGTTTTATCAGTTTAAAATACATTCAAATTTATGATAAAAAATTTTTCATCTATATCAAAGATAATCTCTTGATTAAACTGTTAAATTTTGTCAAGCTGTTAAAATATATTGTTAAATAATATAAAGCAGTCCAAATTATCAAGTCTCTTTTACCATTATCATTTCACCTTCATTATTCTGAATCTTTTTGTTTTTAATTAAAGAAACTTAATACTCTTTTCACTCAAGTAATTTTATCTTTAATGCTCCCAGGTTTTGATTTGACAGACTCTCTGAAACTTGGAATAACCTGACCTTACAGTTATTCTTGTACTTGCTTATGAGAGCCTTTGACTTTTCACAAAGGAAATCCTTTCTAATTCTGTTACACGATTTTCTTTAACAGTAAGGTATTATCCATTAATATCTGGGTCTTCTCAAAGCTAAAAGGAAAGTAGAAGGGAGAGTTAGTATTCTTAAGTCTCCTCCTCATGGAGAAGAAAAAGTAGTCATAACCCTCCTTTTCTTTTTGGAGAGCTATAAGGAAACCACGCAGTTAATCCTACAGAGATTTTCTGCCTTAGATTACAATCTGACCCTTTTTCTTCTTTTTGAGGAGCTACTTTTGATTGTCTCCTCAGATACAGCATTTTAATCTGTATCCAAAACTGAGGTCCCTTACTACCAACCTGGTCTTATTCTTGGTTTCTTTAGTAGTAACTTTTGTGTAAATTGGATGATAAAGTTGAAAATAACTACATTCGCTTGTTTAAAGAATAGATGGAGAAAGAATCCAGAGAAATGACTTCAAGGGAATAAATATGAGATATGGAATGTGAATTACAGTGGGAACAGAAAATAAAGGCATAAACTGAACTGACAATATTCAAGAGAAAAAAAAACTTAACCATTGTTGAAAATTCTATATGGGCACTAAAAAGGAACAGTTTAATAGTTTAATGACTTAATGAAATACTGTTTGAGTTATATTTGAGTAGTGACAGCATAAAACAGTTATAATACTAAGGAGATATTGATATATCTAATAGTTCAAATCATGAATGAACCAGGTAATTAAATCAACTGTGAAATCATCAAACATCTATAAAATGAGGTAAATAACAGCACATTAAAGGGTGCATTAAGTATAAAATAAAGCATTTAGAATAGTGGCTGGCACACAGTAAGCATTCACTAAATGTTCAATAGTGGTGGTATTTTACCACCTGCAAACTACATGCAAACCAACTGAATTCTCTGAGTTCAGATTCCTTGTCTTGTCTTTTAAGAAAGGAACAGAAATACAGAGTTTGATCCTTATTTTGAGGATCAAATCAGATACTGTATGTAAACACACTTCTCAACTTTTCCTTTACCTCACTGCCAATATACCTGATGGTTTCAATTCATTTTTATCAAAATCATGGCTTATTAATAAAGTGATTCTCAGAGTTCCCTGGTGGTGCAGTGGCTAGGCTTCAGTGCTGTCAACATTGCGGCCTGGGTTCAATTCCCAGCCAGGGAACTACCCACATTAAAAAAAAAAAAAAAAAAAAAAAAAAGTAATAAAGTGATTCTCAAAATGAGGAAAAGAAAAACCACTCTAAATTCATGTAATAAAATGGGTATTTTATGACAAACATGAAAAAATTGACTGTTCTACTAGCAGTGATGCAACTTGGACTGTCAGTTTTTAGGAAGTGTTAAAGAGGTATCAATACAGTTACTATACCTTCCATGTCTTACTTAAAATGTCTTTTGACTTTGAAAATTCACTAAAAACATTATTTCTGGAAAAAAAAAATTAGTTGGTAAATATCATCTATAAAACACCAGCCATTTATATTTGCATTTTGTGGGCTGGGCTGTTCCTATGAATTTATAGTCCAAAAAGAGAGCCTTATGTATTTGCGGCTTACTGTAAATCACCACTTTAAAATACAGGTAAAGTACTAAAACAAAATATCCTACATGCCCTACATGCTCTTACTATCTGCTTGATGTGTTAGTTCTGTAAAATTATATGAGGAGTTTATGATTACTGATAAACAATTAAAATCCAAAATCTCAAAAATAGACTCTCCGTTTATTTTAAACGTACTTTTGTATTAAAATAACATTTATTGTACATATTCAGTTTATTACCTATTAATCTTTAAATGTAACATAATTTCCAGAAGCAAGATACCAAGATTTCGCACATACTATGTCATATCTAAACTGAAGGGGCACAAGAAGCCAAGTGGGGGATAAAACGGTAGAATTGTACCACTAAAATAAATTTGACTCCACTTATAAAAAAAAAAAGGCAATTTTTTTTCTTTTTAAAGTGAAACTACATTTTAAAATGCATACTTAAAATAAAAGAGAGTGTAGTACAGTGATTTTGGGTTCTGAATTCAAGTCCCAGACTACTTGGCTCCAAATCCCAGATACATCACTGTGTGAATACCTCCCCTGGGCCTAGGACTACTATTCTGTCAAATAGGAATTATATAGCACATTCACAGTCTAGTGTCCTAGAACTGTAGTGATAAGTAAATAAGTTAACATCTGTAAGTATTTAAATAGTACCTAGAACAGTGTTTTTAAATGTAATATTATAGGTCATGGCCTGACAAACTAACTTTTTTCTTATTAAACTTATGTGCAAGCAAGATTTATAGTTGTCACAAAACTATGTTGTAAAAAGACCATTTATTTAATACCTTGCATATGCTAATGGGAAAATGGTATGATTTAGAAAAAGGTAAAGCCTGAATGTCACTAAAGAGATAAATACAATCACTGACTAAAGCTCTGGATCATCTTGTCCAAACATTAATCTTGGATTCACAATGTAGAAGTGATTTAAAACTTTATTAAAAGGCTTAAATTAGGAAAAAAGTGCTTTTCTAGATTTTAAGCAACTAAAATGTGAAAATATTCTTTAATGTCACTATTATTGGCCTTATTTTTACCACACTACCAACACTGAAAAACAGTTTTGCTTTCTGATTACACTTCCTGAAAATGATGTAATTACACCTTATTTTAGTTGTAAACACTTTGGCATAACTAAAATTAATTTTAACAGTAATAGTAATGTAAAAATGTTTTTGGCAAATATATACTAAATAATTTAGAGTTCATATTGAGTAATAGTGTCCCTTTATATTATTAACTGATTTGTGATTATAAGGTTATTTTCTGTTTGGGCAAATCAAACTTCTGTAACATAAGGGATCAGATAAAATAAAGCCTCAAAGATGTCTAAGTAAAAGAGCAGGAATGGAAGGAAGGCTCTACAACTGTAATCACTGTCTCCTATCTAAAAACCTCATTGATCTGATGGACTATTCCTTGGTAATTTATTGAAACAAAAGTATTATACGCATTTCAAATGACTCTAAATTAAGTTACCTTAAACCTATTGAAGAACTAGGGTTTCTACAAAAATGACAAGCAGAATTTAAATTTATAAAGTTGGCTATATGTCACCCTTGAACATATTAGCACATAAAAGTTAGTGAAGTAATTGGTAAATGAATGACATTTAATAAAAATAGGAAATAAAGCAGAGATTTTAATGATGTGTAGTTAATTTACTCATATTAGGACTGTTTTAAAAGAAATCTCCAAAGAAAGTATTCTGTAACCCACAACTCGTCTTTGTAACTGATTTATTTAATTACCATCCCCTTAACAAGGTTCCTCCATCCCTAACATATTTCATGTAACGTATTTTAAACAAATTTTCCTTTTGTCTCAACAGGAAAAACCACCATGTATCTAAAGATTAAGTTATCTTTCATTCATTCTAAGCTAAACAATTTTAAGTATTTTATCCTTTTCTTATGATTTCTAAATTCTAACAATCTTGTTCATGGTTTTCTGAGTTTCTTCTTAGAGCTGAAATACAGATTAAGAAACGTTATGAGACTACTGCTTTACTCCTAGTGCAGATCGGTATTCCTTTCATACCTCACCTTTTTAAGAGGTATAACTCTTGAATCAAGTTTGACTTTTTTGTCACTATAAAGTCTAGTACCAAGCATATTAAAAAGTTTGTTTCTCCTTGTATCAGACTTGTGTAACTTATTTCATCTTTAGAAAGTCAATTTGCAGATAAAAATCATTCACTATTTAGAAATAAATAGAAACTCAAGCATCCATGCAGAATCAAATCTTTACCCTTGCCCAGGTGTTATAGTTACTAGAGTACTACACACTATCCTTACTGTGAAGTGCTCACAACCTAATTAATGACAATTATTCATTTTAATACATATGACTATAACACCAAACATCAGTATTAAACTTTCAAGAATAAACTTATGGTAAACCCATCACTTTTTCTCAATAGTTCAATCAGTCTTTCTAAGATGGTTATACGTATATACAAAGAAATGATCTATTTGCAGATGGCCCATTTCAGCTATAAAATAAGACAGGATTCGTCTAAAAACCCATAAGTGACTAATCCAAATATTTTTTAAAAATTAAAAAGAGAAATAACTTTTCAACAAGTTAAAAACTCATTTTTAATGAGTTTACATGACTTCCAAAAACATGAGCCCAAGTAATAAATATCTTTACCAATTCTGTAATGAATACATTATCAAATTTGTATTTATCAAATTATTCTGCTTAAAACTCAGAATCAAACTTTTGCTAAAAAAAATCCAAAACAAAGCAACAAACTTTTGCTTATATTATTTTTTTTTTGACAAGTTTCATCTGCTAATTGCAAGTAAACTGGCTCACATATAAACCACATTGGTCTCTGCAACTCCTCAGTACCATCTTGCTCCTGCATTTTTTCCCCCTTAAAATAAGCAGGGAAATCAATGTGAGGATAAAAATTCTGTGGTTACCTAAATATCTGGGCTTCAGTTTCATTTTCTTTAAAATGCAAGCATTGAAATGACGCAAATTTATGAACTTCCTGCATTTACTCTTTAAAATGATTTATAATAACCTTGTCAAAAAGCAAAAATACTTTCATTTGAAAAATACCAAACTTTAAAAAGTTTAATGGCCATAATAAACATACTGCTATCATCCTCTAGTGTCAACAAAACCAATTACTCATACACTAAAAACATAACAACATTAAAGGGAAGTAATATCCATATAAATAAAATCTATAGTGTAACTTATAGATTTGTTTTATGGAAATCCACAATTATCTTTTTATGAAATGGTAAAAGATGAATTAAGAGCTTTTAAGTGTTCTTCAACAAACAATAGGAAGCAAGGATTGATTTCATCTTTAACAATCCACAGGCCAAGGTAAAGGTAAGTGTACTAGGAAATGTCCAATTTCCCCATAGTAATAAACATCTTAGGAAAATTCCAATATAAACAATAGCAATTATTAAATCATATTCTTCCCGTAATGCAACAAGTGCATGTTTACCTTCTTAGAGATTATCATACATAGTATGCAACAAGTAGAAAGAAAGAACAAGACTCAGATAAAGTACTTAAATTCAAGTCCCAAATCCCATCTATTTATGAGCTTACCTGAAAATGATCCCAACATCACAGCATTTTATCAAAAGTTAATGGCGATAAGAAGGTAAAATTTAATGTTATCTCATAGACAATCTTTTAGAATATTTCATTGAATCAAGACAAAGCCCCGATTATGAAAACTATAAATGTCCGTTTCATAGATGAAGATACTGAGGTGCAATGATTAAAACGAACTTTTCTCAAAGTCATTCTGCAAGTTAAATGGTAAAAGGGTGACTTAATTCAGGCCTAAATTTTATGCTCCTTCCACTAACCCATACTGTAGTGCAAGAAAAAACACCCTGTATATTTCATACCACGGTTATGATGACCATGGGAAGTGAAAATAATTTTATTATAATAAAGAGGCACATTGTCCCTCCTAATAAACAGAGCACTTTCTCTTTATGTTACACATTCACATATTTAAGTTATTCTGGATAGCACTTGATATGGCCGCCAAGTACTATTAAAATCTCCATATACTTCCTCCAGCATTTTAAGTATATCCTTTGATATTTTATAAGTTTGCATATTAGCAGTGCCTTAAGCCTCAAGTGGACTTATCTACTCCTTGCAGGCCTACGTTATCCTTCAAACAGGAGGGAAGGGCTGCACTTCTAAGAAACGCTGCCTCTTTCTACCAAGCCTCCACTAAAGCACAAGACCACGTGGTATCTCATAAGCCTAAGGTTTTCTACTCCTTCCTCTCCCTCCATTTGAAAAGGAACTGGAAACTAAGGTTTTCTTTTCTTAAGTGGCTCCCTGACACATGCCACCTGTGTAGTACGAACCGCAAACACTCTGCAGCCTGCCTCCCGGAAGAATACAAGAATCAGAATAATAGGGAACTCGGATGCCTACAATGCCGGGAAAGGAAATAACTGGAGAAGTAAAGCGGACGAGATAGTGATAAGCCGCGAGGACCAGGACCTGTCAAACATTAAGAGATTCCTGACGAATAGGGGTAACCTATCCTTAGGGAAGGCCTGAGGTGGGAGCGGCACTACGGAAGGAAAGAGGAAGAGAACTACATCAGCCGCCGCTGCCGCCGCTGCTTCCCGCAAGCCTCTCGGCCTATCTCTACAAACCACGAACCCTGACCCTCATCTCGGGTCCAATCGTTGCCCCAACATTTCCGGGGCGGCCAAAATCCTGCTGCTCAGGGCGGCCGCCGCCGGACCT
This sequence comes from Lyroderma lyra, assembly GCA_004026885.1. Lineage (NCBI taxonomy): Eukaryota > Metazoa > Chordata > Mammalia > Chiroptera > Megadermatidae > Lyroderma > Lyroderma lyra. Next base: position 135,234 of record PVJL010002802.1, read on the forward strand.
GCCCGCACCTGTCACTAGAGAAAGACACAAACCCGCAGTTCCAGCCCAGTTCTCCACCATCCTCAGGCAATCGCGGCCACCTAATCCCCTTTCCCTCACCAGGTGTCCCCTTTCCGGAGCGAGGTTTTCAGTAGCGTCGCGATGTCAGACCGCTGGATATCCAGATCCGCCGCTCCGCCTTCCGCCATCTTCTCCCACTTGCGGTAGCGGAGGCGGCAGCTACGGCAGCGGCACGCCCCGGAGCATTGTGGGAATGGCGTCCCGCGGCCCCTCCCATTCGGCAGGTCAAAACCAAAGAGATGTAAAGGAGGGGGGATGCGGCTCGGTACAAGAGTTGGCCCTGGGGGCGCACTGAGTGCACTACAGTGGTCTGCTGGTCCTCCCCTATAGGCCCTCCCTAGTCCAGGATCTCATTTTGGCCTTTCCCTAACCCGCGGGACCGCCTGGTTTTAAGTGTCCTCCGTGGGGCCTCACTCCTCTCTCGCTTGAACTGTGCCATGGTCCTGTCCATCCTCGCCTTCTGCCTTCTCCGCCCTCTTTCCCACAGAACCCTGAAAACCGTATGTGCGCGTTCATTCATGCTTGAGGGAAGGGTAGGTAGGACAGGGTGGCTTGGGGGGTGTGGGGACCACCAAGATATGACAGAAATTTTAGCAGGTCCGTGACTAGTCTGCCGATCACAGAACCCAAGCTCATTTTGGCTTAAGACAATCCGAAACCAAAGGCTTAGTTGCAGTGCCCTTCCTGCGCTCCTTCCAGAGCTCCTACTCCTGCTGGTAGGTGGAGAGCTTTTATAGGCTTTTTCTGACGCCTCCCCTGGCACGCCCAGGCAAGGCATCTACAGTGAAAAACAAGTTCCAGGTACCCTGTGGACACGGTGTAAAATACGTAGGGAATTGCCAAGTACTAAAGGGGAATGTGCAAGAAACAGTCTTTCCTGAATGTCCTAAAGTAACATTTTCATGACGAGTGGTGAAGAAATTTGTGGAATGAAGGGGAAGAGGGTAAAAAAAATACAAAAAACAAAAATACAACTTATTTTTTCTTTCCAATATATTCACTTTTAGCCCTAATACACTTTTCAGATCTTTCACTAAGTATGTTTATACTCTCAGAAAAAAAAAAGTTTTGTTTTTGCCCTCAAAATGTGCTGAAGTTGCAATTTAACCTCTTCAGTCCTATGTGAATTTCTCCCAATGAGACAGAGCCAGGTCTGGACTGTAGGTGGTTTAACGTTTGGAAGCCACAGTCGGGAAAAGTAGCCCATGCAACATTGCTCTTGTGCATGGGCGTGTTATTGTGCAAAAGCAACTTTTCTCCTTCATAGATTCTTTTAGCTGTTTTTAGCAGATTGGAATAGTGCTCTTTGGTTATTATAACACCCTATCCTTGTAATTGCAGCAGGATACCCTCCGTATCCCAAGAAATAGTAGCCATGAGTTTTCCAGGTGATCTGCAGAGGTCCAAAGACTTGTGAACACTCGATGTATTGCTGTTTCCAAAGCATTGTGAGCATTCTCAGTACCCATCTTGCACTGACTGTTGACATCTTTAGATACTAAAGGAGGGTATTCAAAATGGTTGGAGTTGATAAGCCGATATTTTCTGCAAGCTGCTTTTTATTCAATCTGGCAACTTCCATAACAAGTTTTTCAACTTTTTTGACAATGTCTGAGGAAGTTGTCTCGATCGGGTTTCCCAGACAGGCCATCTCCAATTGACTCTGCCGTGCTTGGAAAAGCTATGCCACTTATAAACCATGCATTTCCCAGGGCAACAGTCCCTGTAAACTGCTAACATCTCTTCCAAAATGGTTTGAGGTGTTTTCCTTTGTTTTGTGAGGAACTTAATGATGGTACAAAATTCAATTTCATCCATACTTGGGGTTGTCTTCACATTTGATGTGCTTTTTTAGCAATATCTGAAAGAACAGACACAAGTAGGCTGAAATTTAACATATAAGTATATGTGTCAAATTTACTTATTTGTAATAAGTCACACAATCAAACTGAACTAATACTCCCACCTCTGATACACCTACTTCCACGAATTTAATGACTTCTCCTTATATTAGCCACATCTTTCCATCGTGTGTACACCTGAGGCTAAGTAATAATACCAACTTTTATTTGAAGCCAACTGCTATGAAATTGAGTCAAAAATCAAATGCCAAGGTCACAAAGTAGAGAGCAAGCTTATAACCCAAGTTCCAAAACCCACATGCTATTTATCAACTATAGCACCCTCACTACTTATGAAAGCCCTAAATAAAATATAAACTAAGCTGCACTGGGTCCATCTTTTTATTTAACCTCTGTATATCTGGTGACTAGCACAGTGCTGCCTAACATATAAGAACCATCTAAATATTCATTTAATAAATTATTGCAAAACCACAATTTCCAAGCATGAAGATTTTACTTTAAGATAACAGAAAGATGTGAAAAGTCTGAAAGGTGGGTAAGAATTCCTGCATAATCTCTCATTTCCGCATTTTTTTTAATGTCTGCATTAATTCATTTGGCAGGAATGCAGTAAAGGTGGGTGTAATTATGATAGAAGTACTGAACCTTTCCAAATTAAAGTAGAACATATTGACATGATTTTTGTATATCAGTACTATGCCTATTTTCTTCATAATAATATTTTTGCTTTATCACGTCATCCTTCATTTGAGAGTCTGAAAACAGTTTCTAGTTACTGCTATTTCTTATATTATTTGGCTTACCTTTGAGAAGTTAAAAATTAGTTTCTCAGTGGGTTCCCTGGTGGAGTAGTGGCTAGGCTTCAGTGCTCTCATCGCTGCAGCCTGGGTTCGATCTCCACTCAGGGAACCAACAAAAACAACAAAAATGGTAACTCAAGAAATTAGTTTCTCTAACCATAAGTACCACCGAAGTGTCCCATTTTCCCCCTTTCCCAGCCAACCTCTAAAAGAGCAAAGTAATTTTCTAAAGACAGGTGACATATGGGAAGAACACTGGAGTCATACTAACATTGAGTTCAAACCTCACCTCAACCTCTCATCACAAATACTTCTATTTTAATCCTAAAATTAGGGGTAGTAATGCCTACCCTAAAGGGTTTTTATGAAGAGTAAATGAAATAATGTGTGTTTATTGCCTGGGAATAATAGCCAATCAATAAACACTAATGTTGTTTACTGGTGACAGGATGAATTGTATAATATATAAATTATATCTCAATTAAGCTGTAAAAAGTCATTATGAACTATGAAGGGTAAAACCATGTTCTCTATCATTTTATAAACATACCGTAATTGAGAAGTGATAGCTTCTGTTGCTATGTCCAGTTTTTTTCCCAAGAAAATGCATTTTTGAAATGTTGAAGCCTGTATCCATAGTAAAATAACTTTTTCATTTGTACCATGTTCAAAGCCCTAGTTTACTGATATAGGTGTATAAGTTCAATGCCAATTTGAATATTACATAAGATTTATGAGGTCATTTTGTAGACCTCACTAGTTGCCTTTAGCATCAGGAAAGAAATTATAGTATTTTATTTAATGGGTACTTACAGAGTACCAAGCCCAGTTCTAAACACTTTAAAGTATTAACTTAATCCTGATAACAACCCAATGAGGTAAGCATTTGTATTATTCCCATCCTGTGAATGAAGAATTGAGGCAAATGGCAGAACCCAAATTTGAAACAAAATAGTCTTGCTCCAAATCTAAAAGTTTGGGTTAAGTTTTTATTTTTCTGCTGATCTTTATAATCTTAATTATAGTAACTTTCTACTGACCTCAGTTTGCTAATTTTTAGAAATCCTGCTAATTTAACTTGTGTTGCTTATACTCTCAATTATGAAGAAAAATAAGATATTGTTAATAAATACTAAATTGGTTATGGTCCACATCTGTATTGAAATACTAAGGTAATTGATGAGAAATGTTATTTTCCCTTGATTCACACAGATAATTGAGTATAAACCAGGGGTTTACATCTGCTTATTTGGATGAGTGTCTTCATTGATGTTAACTTTATAAGAATGTACTATTTGCTTGGTGATTGTCTATTAACTTCTCAGATTCTGTGCATTTCTTGACCATTAAAAACTTAACTTACAGTTCAGAAGGGAAAAGGAGTATTCTGAGTACTTCAGAAGTTAGGCTTGGTGTGAACAAAGTGCACCTTACATATAAAGACAGAGTATGTTTTGAAGTTAGAAATACACTAGGAAGGATTCCTTGATCTTCCAAATAATTCGTCTCTCTGCTCATCGTATTTACATAATCCCTTTTAAGAAAAGTTCTTGTACTCAACAATTAAGAGATAGGACTTCAAATGTAAACACTCCAGGAGAGAGTAAGGCTTAAAACTAAGATATCAAATGAGAGCTAGTTTTCAGCCTGGATGGACCAGAGGAAGAAGAAAAAGTGCCCCATTTTTTAATAAAGCTGAATGGAAGAAAGTACAAAGGAGAATTCCAAGATGAGCTTTGCATACTTCACAATTTTGTTTGCTACTGGCTGGTTACATGAGCTTAAGGAAAAAATATGCCAGAATCAGCACATCTTCTGAAAGAACAATGATAGATGACCCAGATGTTTATTTCTCAACTCTTCTTAACTTTGGTCTTCAGAAACCACTATTTCACTTTTTCTTCTACAGTTATTCTCTCCGATAACCTCCTCACCCCCAAATTTTATTCACCACTCTAAACTCTTCATTCTTATCTCTTTTATAACTCCCCCCATTACTAGCTCTCTGAACAGCTAAAAGGCAGTGGAAGGGTGGTGGAGTAGTGCAAACAGCATGTAGTAAAATGCATGATCTGCTAATGATATTTTGAAACTTGAGATATGAATAAAAATTGTAAGTGCCATGATGCGGTTTTAAAAACTTAAAAAAAAAAAAATACAGAAGGTCCTTATTTCAGACAAATGTTAGATCCTGGTATGAATACAATGTCTTGTACAAGGGGAGAGTATACTTGGATTTAGACTTTGGCTTGGGGCCACTAACTATCCGAGTAACTTTCGCCAAGTTATTTAATCTCTGTGAGCATTAGTTTTCTCACTATAAAATAAAGTAGATTAGACGCTTCCAGGACTGAAACTCAAATGCCTGCAAGGGTTAGATACAGTTTATGTAAATACATAAAGCAAATTTGTTGTAAGATAGTAAGGAATGTGGGAACTTTGATAAACTGTCTGCCCCAGCTGAAGTTATAAAGTATATAAGAATATTTTATATTCTTTTTTTTTGGAAGCACACACAAAATGCTATGAAAACTGACACCACCCTGAATGTTGATGTCAGTCTACTCTATAGTAGTTACTCACTAAATGATGATAGAGCTAAACTGAATTGAATCAATCAATAAATCAACATAGTCTTATAGGTCTAGAAATATAGCAAAAAATAATCCTGATTAGACAGTATATTCATAGATCCTCGATTTTAAAATGAAATGTACTTGTATGGTGAGAAACTTTTTCAAAAAAGAAATGGGATATCCTGTCCAACCAAAAGTGGTATAGAGCAAATCAAGGTTGATAGTAGGAAAAATAGGCATATTTTATATTTTCTTTATTTGTTGACAGATTTCAAGGTTGATAAAGAACGATTTCATGAAAAAAAATGGAAATGCTAAGCAACCTCTGATTCCTTTTCCAAGCTTCATAATAATGGATGGACTTTAGGAAGCTAAATCATTTCAAACATGCTGATTGTTGTTTTAAAGAACAAGTTAAATTTTACAAAATATTGATCGTAAGTTTATGTACTTGATCATTCTTACTTATATCAGTTTCATTCAAGAGTTTAAAAATGTTTTCTTTATGCTCATGGATATTAGATATCTACCAAAGTAAAATAGAGTTGTGTAGTGATCCAGTGATTCTGCAACTATATAGATTCCAGAGAGATTAACTTTGTTTTCTCCCAAGAGAGGACTGAATTATTCAGATTTCCTATTTGGACAATCCTTCTCTTCATTTTGGCTTAGACAGCAAAAAGATTTAAACTGCTTACAGAGAGTTTTAGAACAATAGCAGGGCTTAAAGTATACCTCTGTGTTCCAGGAGTGATGTAAACATCGAATGAGACATTTTTCATGATGTTGTCTTCCTGGTGTCTCTAAGCAAGAAGGCACTACAGACCCTACTGAGGGTCTGTTAGAAGACATCAAGAACAAAGATAAAACAAGTCTAGTGATTTTATAACAATATTTACCATTGTTTTTTGTTGTTAACCAGTATGCTTCTTTTTAGACCCTTTTGAACTATGTAAATTATCAATTTCTAAAATTATTAGTGGCTCTGGGCTACTATGTAGTACATAGGACCTGATTTCTATAATATGAGGAATTCATGAAATGTGTAGGAAATAACAGTACACCTCTATTATAATTTAATTTACTGAATGTTTATGGAAATTTAATAGACTATAGTGGAACAATTCTACATTTTAGGATTAAAAAAGACATATTTGAATGCCCAACTTTGCTGCTTGCTAGTTCTGTGATACTGGAAACTTTAGGTTCCTAATTTTTAAAATGGGAATAATAGACTTATTTCATAGGATTCAGTCAAAAGAGAATGAAATAATGAATGTGAAACTCATGACAGAGCTCAATATATAGCAGCAATTGCTAGTTCTTAATAGAACAATTTCTATCCCCAGCCTTCTGGGATTATTTAATCTCAATAAAGTAAATGAGAAAACTTTTGTATAGCTCTCACATACTGTAATTGGCATCACTTTTCCTTCTTAAAAATTATGAATTTCTTCAGTAAAGATGCTGGTTTGTTATCAGTGCATTGATTACATATTCAAAATTGTATCCTATTTGATGTCTTCACATTAATCATTGATAGTCCATTGGGCTCCATTTTAGTAGATAAATTATATTTCAGTTAAAACACAATAAAACTAAGAAGTGTGTATACAATGAGTGATAAATATTTTAGTAAACAATGTAAAAGTAATTAATTTTTCTGTTAAGGGATGTACTGCATATATAAAAACAACTTAAGACTTGTTAAGCTATAAATGTTTAAGTATAGGTATAATGAATATATACTCTAGCACATAGATTTTTTGTGTGTGCGATTTATTTATTTATTTATTTATTTATTTATAATTAATTTTTATTGTTAGACTTATTGGGGTGACATCTGTTAGCAAGGATTACATAGGTTTCAACATAGATTTTTATAATTAGCGATAATATTTAAACAGAAGGAATCAAATACTTGTGTGAATAGTGTACTTCACATATTTCTTTTGACAATTTAAATGTGTAATAATTTGTGGACTCATCAAAACCCTGTTAACTTCATATTTTTTAGTTTTTATTATTGCATTTATGAATCATCACTTTAAAAATATTAAAAGTTTATTTCATTTTGAAAACACTTAAAAGAGGAAAAGATTTCTTTTGTAGGCTGCTGTCATCCTCAGACTTTTGTGTACTTAAGAATCATGTAGGGGATATGTAAAAATGGCACATTCTTGGGTACCTCCCAAGTCAGAAAATTAGGAGGTCAGAACTAGGAATCTGCAGTTGGACGCCCCCTCCATGATTATATGTAGTAGTCTTTTGAGAAATCTTGACTTTTACAGAGTGAGAGCACAGCATGTTTTGATAAAGATTGTTTGGTATCTGTTGATTAATTTGGGCTGTATTATCTTAACAATGTTGTCTTCCAATTCATGAACATAGGATCACACCATGGTTCTTTATTCTTCCTTGCAAATATACGTGGTCATGTTCTAGGTTGTGTTTAATATAATGTGAGCAAAGTGATGTGTGAAACTTATTATGCATGTTCTTTAAAAAAAGGGTCATACTTATTATATCCCTTTCTGGTGGCTGAAGATTGGAGATGATAGTGGGAGCTAGAGTTACCACCTTTTCCTATAAATTAAAAACATCCTGTTGAGAATGGCAAAGCAACAAGATACAAGGGGTTTTGAACACCATCATTAAATCATATCATCCCTGGACTGTCTAGATGAACTTCTGGGTGAGAGAGAAGTTTCTGTCTAGCTTAAGGCACTGTACTTCTGGATCACTTTGTTACTGTAGCCCAACCTATATCCTATCTAATGTGTCCCCTAAAATGAAAATTCTTTGCTACTAGAGGGTCTCATTTCCATGTATATTTACTTCAGCACAAGCAATGTTTTAATAGCATAGGGAATTGTGATTTTTTACATGTTTTATATATATTCGTTGTATGTTATTCTAACTATAACTTTGTAAAGTGGCTAAGTATAATACTTTTATTTTTTTAAATTCATTTTTATTGTTAGACTTATTGGGGTGACATCTGTTAGTAAGGATTACATAGGTTTCAGGCATACAATTCTACAGTGCATTGTCAACTTGATGTATAATAAGTTCACTAATACTTTTATTTTTATAGATGAGGAAAATGAGGTTCAAAGAGGTTAAGTGGCCTGCTCTAATTCATATGGCAATTAAGTATACAGAACTATAATCTAGGTTCCTGCTACTCTAGTGCCGGGGTCCTGCCTCGGTGTTCCAGTGAACAGTACCTGAAGTGGGGGGCGAGGTTTGAGGAAACAAAGAAAGAAAGAGACAAAGAGGGTCTGGGAGGACCTGAAGCATTCTTAGCAACCAGCCCCGAGTTTATTTTTCCACACCAATATATAGCTACAGCGCAGTGCAGTACAGCAGAAACACATATGTATTATCTCACGCAAAGACAGATCATAAACTATCCCTGACTCTCTATCAATTAACTTGAAGGCCAGAGTAAATGAGAGAGAGTCAGTTTCCCAAGGCCATTCTTCCAATTATCCAGATAATCTTCTTTCTTTAGAGTTTCCCAAGGAACTGCCATATTCAACCAGATTCCTCAGTGAGCAGTACACACCCTCCATATTGCAGAAGTAAAACAAGTCATGCTTCCCTAAAGCCAGCCTGCATGGCTCCCAACACTCTAGTGTACTTTTCACCTCACCATACTGATTTACTTTCTATAACAACTGTATTATACATAAAAAGACAGAGCCACTTATTCATTAATTAATTCAATCAACAAATATTTTTGAATATGTATTACTTTGAGTTCCAAGTCAACTACATGATATGCTAATATACACTTAAATTCCTGAGTTCAGAATTTTAAAGTAATGTTAAAGTAGCCTACAGTTACTGATCTGTTCTGCAATGTTCTTATCATCTGTTACCTCTGCAGTAATAACATTATTTATTAATTAGACTACTTTAATAGATCTTTATACTTATCATCTATGTCCAGATAATCAGTTATGTATTTGCAACTTTCTTTTCCCATTCTAGAGCAGCACTGATTTTTTTCAAAATATTCATTTATGACATAGAATTGAAGCAATCTTCTAAATTATAGTGCTGGTACAGCACGGTAATGTATCAGAGATCTGATGAAATAAACAGTTCTCTTGTAAGAATTTGAAAACCTGGAAACTTTTATCAACATGGTTTATCTAGTCCACATTGAACCTATAAAAATGGTAGATGAGATTATATTCTTAAAATCTAAAAATAAAAAAAGAAATACTTAGGTATCAGAAATAAAAATAAAATAAAAAAATAATAAGTGCAAACTGTCACCATATATGACTTTGTTAGTTATACATGTATATAAAGGGTACAGATCAGAATGTAGAACCTGCTGAATGGAGGTTATTGATCTAATGATATTGAAACCCTTATAAATATTATCATAGTCTAGGCCTCATGGAATACTATGGAAAAAGTATCATCTACAGAAGATAAAAAAACTTATGAATACACTAGGAAACGAACCACCATTTAAGAGTCAGCATTCTCGACAGGAAAAGAAAATTAGTATTGTAAAAAACTGTAATTAAAAACCTGAATCTATAAAATTTGAAATTATTATAAACATAAAAGAATGGAAACTATAATAAAAGAACAGTAGAATTATAAAATAAAAAGGTAAATTGAAAAAATACACCATTAGATCTTCTATAAACTAAAATTAAAATCTGAATGGATAGGGATCTTAGTCAGGTTGGGCTGCTATAATGAAAATCTCATAAACTGAGTGGTTTAAACAATGGAAATTTATTTTTCACAGTTTTGGAGCTTTGAAATCTGAGATCAGGATGCCAGCATGATCATGTTCTGGTGAGAGCCCTTTTTCTGGTTTTGTGACAGCTATGTTCTGGCTGTGTACTCACATGGTAGAAAGAGCTCTCCTTTCTCTTCTTCTTTTTATAAAGCCATTAATCCCATCATGAGACCCCTCTCCATCTTTATGACTTAATCTGGCCCTAATTATTTCCTAAAGTTTCCATCTCTAAATAGCATGACATTGGGGATTAAGGCTTCAACCTACCAAATGGGTGGTTGGGTGGGTGGGGTTTGACATTTGGTCCATGAGAACAGGTTGAATTACAAATAAGTTGCAACAAGGAAACAATTCACAAATCGAATTCTTGATATGAGAAAATCTTCCTATTAATTGGCTTTTGCTATGTAATCAACCGCCCATATACTTGGTAGCTTTTAGCAATTAAACTTTCATATATTTCTTGTACGTATGTTTCTACTAGAATTTGTCATATCTGGTTTAGACACAGCTTGCTTTGACTCTAAGATGCAAGTTGAGTCCAGGAAAGCTCTACATTTCTTTCATCATAAGGACCAGTGACTTCTTGAGGCATGTTATTCTGGTGGGAAAAGCTGGACTACAAGAGAGAAAGCACGTTGCAAGGCTCTGGTCCTGTCAAGTCTATTAATATCCCATTTGGCAAAGGATGTTATATGGCCATGGCCAAAATCAAATAGTTGGGATGTATATTCCTCTCTGGAGAAGGGGTGGGAAAGACTATTTGTTGAACTGTGTATGTATGTATTTTTCACCAAAGAGAAGGCACAAAATTGCAAGATCCTTTCTTAAGTTTAGTCCAGATAGCTATTTCTTAGAACATTTGTCTTTTACATTTGTAATAAGTAGGAGAAAACAAATGACATAGATTGTCTTTATTTTTTTTGATGGAACTGTTTTTTTTGTTAGTTTCACAACCCTAGCAGGTCTATTTCCCATTTGATACCTTACATAGCTATTACTCTATATCCTATGACCACACACACACACACACACACACACACTTGACATTCAACATTAATTTATATTATTTTCAGGTGTATAACACAGTGGGTAGACATCTGTAATATTCGAAGTGCTCTCCCCAATGGGTCCAGTGTCTGCCTGACACCATGCAGCTTTTTCAACATTATTACCTTTACTCCCCATACTGTACCTCACATCCCCGTAACCACAATGTATCCACCAATTTGCATTTCTCAATCCCTTTCCATCCTTCCCTTCATCCTTTCTGCCATCTGACTCCACCAGTTGGAATCTATTTCTGTTTTGATTGTTCTTTTATTCTGTTATTTAGAGTCCACATATAAGTGAGATTATATGGCATTTGCTTTTCTCAGTCTGACTTATTGTATTTCACTTAGCATGGTAACTTCTAGTTCCATTCATGTTACTGCAAATGGTAAGATTTCATTCTTTTTTATGGCCAAGTAATACTCCATTGTGTTGAACTGTGTTTTAAATCTAATCTACTACAGTCTGTCCTTTTAATCTCAAAAATTTGCTCATCAACCATATGTAAAATATACTTACCCCCATTTGAGACACCCCCAAAGTCTCATTCAATCATGACATCAGATTTAAAATTTAGGATCACATTATTTATATAATGTTGAAAGTATTTCCTTGTGATTCAAAGACCCTAAAACGTAAAGGATAAGGTATCTGCTCTCACACATTCAACCATGATGGTAGAACAAAGAAATAGTAAATACTCCCATTTTAAAAGAAGAATGAGATACATATAGGAGTCACTGGCTCATGGTAATTCTGAAATTTTGCTAGGCAAATATTTCCAAGTTCCTCCACCCTGTAGGTGTGATATACTATAATACTTGATGAAACCTTAGTTGTTTCTTGGAAAACACTTCCCATATATTCTTCTTCAGGGCTCTTTGCTCTGCCCTCTGATAGAGAGGAAGCATCTTTCCTTTTTTGTTATTCTCTTTAACCTCTTCTGAAGAGAGCTTTCCTTGGTGGCTAACATGCCTGTGGAAAATTGGGGCCTGAGGTTCTTTGAAGTGTCTCAATTGATTTGTTTTGTTTTTAAGTTCAGGCCTGTGGTGCTTTTGCTAGTACAGCTTTCAAAAAAAGTCATGCAATTTCTATATATTTGATTCCAGTCAATGCTATATATCAAAAGTTTCACCCACGATTTTCCTTGAGATATGTGTATCTCAATTTATAGACTTACAAATACTAGAGTTCATCAAGATTCTGTCAGACCATATCCTTAATATTACATAGATTCCTTTTATCCAGGTGAAAAGATCAAGTAGATAACACCTATATTAGACAATCTCTACCTAAGCTCATACCTATGGGTACATAATGGATTCCTATGATTAGTCTTTTAAAAAGGAAAAGAGTTGAGGTTTATTTATGAATGTGGGTGCAAGACAGAAAAAGATGGTGTTTGCATTACAGATCCATTCATGGGTGTACTTGAACAAGAGCAGTGAGGGGAAATTTTTCTAATGAGCAGAGCTTTGGGTGACACATTTGGTCATTCTCACTGCATGGAAATACAAATTTAATCAGGGACCTGAAAAGAGAAATAATGTTAGATTGAGGACCAAGAAATCTGAGGGAAAGTTACATGGATCATACTAGGGGAGTGAGAAAAACTGCAAAGAATTTTACATTACATGTGAGCTCCAATCACAAAGCATGCACCACAGAAGAGGTATTGGAGAAATAGACTGAATGACTTCAACATTTGGCATCAAACAACATCTATTCCCAGAGCTAGAGCAATTGTCACATGAATGGCATGGCCACAGTGGCAAGGATGGTGGCTATATAAGGGCCCCACGGCATGGGCTTCCATTTACCAAGGCTGAGGTAGCTATAACTGCTACTGTAATAAAGTTGCCATATGACCCTGCAATCCCTCTTCTTGGTATCTACCCCCAAAATCTGAGGACTTTTGTCCACCAAGATATATGTACCCCAATGTTCACTGCAGCATTATTCATGGTGGCCAAGACATGAAGACAACCAAAGTGTCCTTTCATACATGACTGAATAAAAAAGATGAGGTACATATACAAAATGGAGTATTACTCAGTCATAAGAAAAGATGAAATATTGCCATTTGTGACAACATGAATGGATCTTAAGATTAACATACTAAGCAAAATAAGTCAGAGAGAAAAAGTCAAGAACCGTATGACTTCACTCCTATGTGGGATATAAAACTGAAAGCAACAAAGGAACAAGACAATCAAGGAAATAAAAATTCATGGACATAGGCAAAAGTTTAGTGGTTATCAGAGGTTAAGCAGGGAGCGGGGTGGGGAAAGATGGAAGGGATGTCAAATATGTGATGATGGAAGGAAAACAACTCTGGATGGTGAGCACACAATGCAACACATAGATGATGTGTTATAGAATTGTACACTTGAAGCCTATATAATTTTACTAACCAATGTCACCCTAACAAATTTAATAATAAAAAAAGTCCAACCTGCCAGGAACAGAGACTAATGCTCAGCCTGTGATATGCAATCATCCCTTAGAAGAGAAAAAAAAGATGGCAAGTTAAATACATTGTATCCTATTCTGGAAGAGGAAAAACTTATCTTGATTGAAATTGTCATTACATGTATGAAGTTTTCTTTCCTGCCAACAGTACCTCATTCACTTCCGCCATCAAAGGGCTTACAGAGGGTTTTTATCTCATGATACAGGGACTTTTATAATATATTAATCAAAGGGCCACCGTGCCTAGACCATATTCCCTTCCAGGGGGCAACCAGTATATAATGACTGATGATGTAGAGTTATAAAGACCTGAACTCATTACCTCAATTTGGAACAATTCTTAGGAACCAGCTAGTTTCAGTGGGTTGGTTGAAGTATTTTTGTAAATGTATTTCAGCACCTTCTTTTTCTGTCCAGTCTTGCTTATTTCCTTTCTTCTGCAAATGTTGATCCTGAGAATATTTCTTCATGTCAGAATCACTTTCATAGCACTCTGACCTGCAATACCACCGTTATCTTTTCTGATGTTTTAATAAAGGATGTTGCAGTTACAAACTTGATTTAGTTTTTACCCTGAGGTCATGTGTTACTGGTAGCCTAGATTTGTTTTTTCTCTGAAGTTAGTATTTGGTGATAAACAAAATTTTTTCATTTGTTTTATTCAAAGTTTCATTTTTATCCCTACAAGTATCAGAATTTCTGGACTCTGTATGTCTTATTAATGCTACTTGTAATCCAGGCAGTTCTTGCTGAGTTCACCTCTTTCACACGCTTTTTCAAATGCGGCTAGCGGCACCCAGCTTTTAAACATTCTGCTTTGAACTCACTCCATTTAACTTCACGAATTTATTAAGTATGTGTTTTGTCTTTTGTTATTGCAGGTGACAATTTTCTCAAATGTTTGCCAATACATAACACTGCTGCCATTTTCCCACTCTCCTATGACAATCACATCGTTGCTTGATACTCATTCCCAAGGCCAAGGCAACATATTTTAGTGTTTTGTTACTGCAGCACTCCATTTTAAACACTACATTCTGTATCAGTTAAATTTTTTCTGCCTTTCAAAACACCCCAAATCCTAGTGGCATATAATAATATACATATATTTCTTACCCATGATTTGTGCGTTGGCTGGAGTTTAACTGATCTTGGCAGGACTCAATTGATTTCTAAGCTGTAGGTTGAGTCCATGACTGTTTCACAATATATGTCTTTCTCCTCAAACCAGAAGTTAGCTGAGTTATATTCTCATTTAAAAAGCATGACATCAAAAGACAGGCCCAACTATGGAAGCCCAAAATCAGTAGCAAGGAAGTATATTCCTTCTGTAAAAAACCTTTAATCTACTATATTGCTAGAATGCAGACAGAGAAATAAAGTGGAAAATGCAAAAGAGCAATTAAGGCACATGGAGAAAGGCTAAAACACAACGTATGTCTAGTAGGCATTCCAGAATGAAATATAAACAATATTCAAAGAGATAATGCCTACAATATTTTTCCAGAATAAAAACAAATTCTTCAGATTCAGAAATCAAAATAAATTTGGTGAGAAAAAAAACTAAATCAAACCAACTCTCTCTCTCTAAATATTTACACACATACTTTTTCTCTCTCTACACACACATACATTCCTATATGTACAGAAATGACAAGTTTGATAAGAACAATAAAAATAAATCCATACATATACATGCATGCCTATAAAAACCTAGACCTATTTTCAAGGATATAAAAATATGAATTTCAGGGAAAATCTTAACTACAATGAGAAAAACAGTTCCCTATTAAAGAAATGTCATTTACATAGAAAATTACTCATCAGTTGCAGTATATGCAAGAAGACATTAGAATAATCAAAATGCTGAAAGGAAAATTACTGTCAACTTAAAATTCTGTACTCATTTAAGTTATTCAAGTTGAGGGGGGGTAAAGAGATTTTTAGGAAAAGATTGAGTTTACAACACACTGAACTTTTCACAAGTTCTCACACAGTGTACTTCAGGAAGATGAAAATTGAACTTACAAAGTGAGTGAGATGTAAGAGGCAATTGTGAAAAGGAAATAAATAAATATAACCATTGATTAGATTAATTTTGAGGGAATAGTGTTTCAAAGAGAATTGTATGTCTTAATCCCTTTCACCTTTTTACTCATTCTGCACAAACCCCCTCCCATCTGGTGACTACCAATTTGTTCTTTGTACTACTATGAATTTGTTTCTGTTTGGTTTGTTTATTTTGTTTCTTAGAGTCTACATATAAGTGAAATCATATAGGATATGTCTTTGTATGACTTATTTAACTGAGCATAATACCCTCTCTGTCACATCCACATCATTGCAAATGGTAAGATTTTATTCTTTTTCAGGGCTGGGTAATATTCCATTGTATATATGTACCCCCTTTTCTTTGTCTATTCATCTATCAGTGGAAACCTAGGTTGCTTCTATATCTTGGCTGTTGTAAATAGTGCTGCAATGAACATAGGGCTACATAAATCTTTTTGTTATGTGTTTTGGATTTCCTTAGATAAATAGCTAGAAGTGGGATTGCCAGTTATTGAAATAGTCATGGGAATGTAAATTACAGCATAGAGGGAAGATAGACAATAACATTGTAATAACTATGAATAGTGTCAGATGAATACTAGACTTGTTGGGGTGATAACTTCATAAGGTATTTAAATGTCTAATCACTACGTTGTATACCTGAAACTAATATAATATTGTTTATCAACTGTAATTGAAAAATAAGTGGAAAAAAAAGTTGTATGGGTGAAATAAGGACACTTTGTTGAAGTGTCCTCAAATGTAATAAGCCAGTCACAAAAAGACAAATACTATAGAATTCTACTTTCATGAGGTATGTAGAGTGGTCAAATTCATGGAGTGGTCAAATTCACAGATACAAAAATATGATGGTGCTTGCAAAAGTCTGGGGAAAGAGAAATGAGGAGTTGTTGTTTAATGGGTATAGAGTTTAAGTTTTGTAAGATGAAAAGAGTTCTGGGGATTGGATACATAACAATGTAAGTATAAGTAAGGTTACTGAACTGTACACTTAAAATGATTAAGATAGTAAAATTTTTTTGTGTATTTTACAATTAAAAATTTAAAAAGGATTGAGAATAATTTAAAAAATATAATAAATTGAGTAAGTATACAAATATTAGTTTATCTTAGATTTTCTTTTTCTCCTTATATTTAATTTTTTTTTCTTTTTTTTAAATTTATTTTTATTGTTAGACTTATTGGGGTCACATCTGTTAGCAAGGATTACATAAGTTTCAGGCATACAATTCTACAGTGCATTGTCAACTTGTTGTATAATAAGTTCACCACCTAATGTGACTTCTTTTTCCATCACCATATATTTAGCTCCCCCTCCTTCCTCTCCCACCCCATCCCCTTTCTCCCCCGCCTCCCCAAATAAACATTAAACTATTGATTGTGTCCATGGGTTATTTGTTTGTTTGTTCGTTATTTTTTCTTTGTTGCTTTCAGTTTTATATTCCGCATATGAGTGAAGTCATGCAGTTTTTACTGTGGAAGACAGTGTGGAGGTTCCTCAGAAAATTGGGAATGGAGTTACCACATGACCCAGTGATCCCCTTTCTGGGGATCTACCCAAGAAACTTGAAAACTTTTGTCCGCAAATACTTATGTTCATTGCAGTACTGTTCACAGTGGCCAACCATGGAAACAACCAAAGTGCCCTGAGACAGACGACTGGATAAAGGAGCTGTGGTACATATACACAATGGAATATTACTCAACTATGAGTAAAAGAAAAGATGAAATACTGCCATTTGCAACAAAATGGATGGACCTGGAGATCATCATGCTTAGCAAAATAAGCCAGACAGAAAAAAACTTAGATTTTCTTAAGACAAGGATGTTAAAAATTTAAGGACAACTATTTAAAAAAAGAAAAAGAAACTTTAAAAAGAGTAGAAGAGAAAGAAAACACAGTAAATTAAGCCAATCTAATAGAAGGCAACCAATTTGAACAACAATAACAGTAGTGAAAAGGGGGCCAGGCGAGAAGCCATGGAAAGCATAGCCTGTAGAAAATATAGCATATCTTTGATAGTAGAAATAAAGAAATATAATCTCAATAAATGTGAGTAGACTAATTTAACATGTTAAAAACCAGAATTCTTCTACCTATTTAAAAAAAAAACAGTCTTAGCTGTTTATAAGAAGTACTAAAAACATAAAAATATATAAAACTGTTGAACATAAAAGGATGGGAAATAACATGGCAAGGAAATCCCAAAGAAAGTTGTTTTTGATAGTATATCAAAATCTATTTTGAATTGTTTTACCATTTACTATCCATTGAATATCATCAATGCCGATTGTAGGCAAAAAAAATTATTAAACAAATAGTCACTATTTCGTGTTAAAAGAACAGTTTATAAGGAAAATGTAATGTATTGAATCTTTTTATATCTAAATACATGGCCTCAAAACATATAAAGCAGAAAAACTAAAAATTTTATAAGTAGAAATTGAGAAATTCTTATAAAAGTTGATAGATCAAGCAATAATCAGTAAAGATATAGAGCATTAGGACAGCATAATCCTCTATATAATCCAATAAGCTTGATCTAATGATTATACGAGACTCGTCTGCTCAACAATTTGAGAAGACAGATTATTTCAAACAAGGATAAAAGATTTCCAAAAATGAAACCATACAAAGCCATAAAGAAAATTTCAAAAAATACCAAACAACACACAACATAAAACTCCCCTTTTCCAAACAAAATTAGAGCTGTTTAAGAAAAAGACAGCCCTGAACTACTTACTATGTGTTTAAAAGTGAAACTAAATAGTTTATGACTAAAATAATTCACAGTTGGAAATTATATATTTATAAAGGAATAACAATGAAAATAGTGTGGTGCTAAAACAGAACCAAAAATGACATTTAAGATCTCAAATACATATCTAAGAAAAAGCAAAAATTATTGAGGTAAAATTACATTTTAAGATGTTGATAAAAGTACAACAGAATAAGCCACAGTAAAATAGAAAACAGAAACAAAAAGAAGGATACAAAAACCAAAATCTTGTCCTTTGAAAAGGCAGAGATATTTTATAAAATAAGTAGTATGTTGCTAATGTGCAATGAATGTTAAATAATAGCTATAATGACTGAGAGAAGATTGCTACTTGAGCCATCATCTCAGTGTTCTGGATTTACAGTGTAGTTAGTTTTTGCTGGTTCAAGTCCCTGACATTTAACCACACAATGAGACAGATAATCGGCCCTTAAATGGTAGCCTTTACATATAATCATGGGTACATATTATTGCTAGGTTTAATCAACTGCATGTTCTTTTTTTAATTACTTCATTTACTTGATAAACTGAAATGGCTATAGGGCTTCCTTCCAGCCTAAAGGTACATGATATGCATTTATAAATATGGAATTAGGCAGTTCTTAAAGCCAAATTTGCTAGCACTACATTGCAGTTCCAGCATCGTAAGTACTAAAGTATTTTCTTGCCATGCTTTTTCTATCAGTGATATTACTAAATGGAGCATCTTGACATTGAAATGTAGTCTCTATGTGAAAATGTGCAATGGAAGACTGATATCCTGATAATCTTTCTTACTTTTTTTATTAAATTTATTGGGACATTGATTACTAAAAATTACATAGCTCCCAGGTGTACAATTCTACACATCTTCTATGTGTTGTATTGTGTGTTCATCACTCAGAGTCAGTTCTCTTTCCATCCCTATATACTTGTGTCCCTGTCCCTTCTGTACCCATTTCCTCCCTCAGGTAACTACTAAATTAATGACTGCATCCATGAGTTTTGTTTCTTTGTTGCTTTCTATTTTCTGTTAACAATCAAACTACATTTCTCCATCCCTTTCCCTTATTTTACCCACTCTCTCATTCTTCCTCACATCTTCAAGAAGTCCCTCTAATATTCTTTGTAGTACTGGTTTGGTGGTGAGAAATTCCTTTAGCTTTTTCTTATCTGAGAAGTTCTTTATCTGTCCTTTGATTTTGAATGCTAGCCTTGCTGGATACATTATTCTTGGTTGTAGATCCTTGGTTTTCATCACGTTGAATATTTTCTGCCAGTCCCTTCTGGCCTGTAAAGTTTCTGGTGAGAAATCAGCTGAGAGTCAAATGGGTGTCTCTTTGTAAGTTTCTATTTGCATTTCTCTTGCTGTTTTTAGAATTTTCTTTTTTTCTTCAACTTTTGCCATTTTAATTATGATGTGTCTTGGTGTATTCCTGTTAGGAATCATTTCATTTGGCATTCTCTGTGCATCCTGGACTTGTATGTCTATTTCCTTCTCCAGGTTAGGAAAATTTTCAGTTATTATTTCTTCAAATAATTTCTTGATCCCTTGTTTTTCCTCTGTTCCTCTTGGCACCCCTATTATTCTGATATTTTTTCATTTGATATAATCCCAGAGGAATCTCAACCATCTTCCTTTTTTGGAAATAATTTTCTAATTGATCTGGTGGGTGTTTTCTGTATGTTTTTCCTGCAAGTCACTGCTTTGCACTTCTATTTTATCTGGTTTAGTGATTTTTTTATTCTGTTCTTCATTTCAGTTAAAGTAGTCATTATCTCTGGACCTTTATAATTGTTTGTAAGGTTTTTTTTGATGCTTGCTATTGCTCTGTTGAAATTGTCATTCAGTGCCTTAAGCATTTTTATAATCATTACTTTGAGCTCTGTTTCTGGTGGATCGTCTGTCCTCATCTCTTCAATTTTTGTAATCCATCTCAAGCTTTGCTGCTGTAGTTTCTTTGGTGTTCACAGCTGATGCTGGGCAGGGAGAGGTCTGTGGGGGTGGAGTGTTTTAAGTTTTGTTTTTTTTCCTGTGGCTCTGGTGGCTGTGGAGAGTGTTTGGGCACTATTGCGTCTTTCTGTTCTTGGTTTGCTCCATGCAGAGACTCTGCCCTGAGCCTTGGGGTCAGCTGTCCTGTTTGCTGGTCTTTCAGACTGTGCTGGTTATGGGCCAAGAAACATGCACATGCATCCCCCTCTCTCCTTCCCGGCCAGAGGGTTTGCACTATGGCTCCTCACTGCCCAGTTGCTCCCCTTCTTTTGGGAACTGGAGTGAATTCTGGCCACTGTGGTTTGTAGACCAGTCTACAACACCTGGGGCCAAAGTGAGGTGGTTGTGGTATCTCACGCCCCAGCCTCTGGGCCTCCTTTCTTCTGCTCCATGGACCGAGTGAGGCCTGAAGCCCTCTCCTGACATCTTCTTCCTCCTCCCTCCCCCAGCAGTAGAGTTCCAAGTGGGGACCCGAGCTGCTGAGTTCCTGCTCTTCCCTTTATTTTTCCTTTTAAACCCTCTGCCTGCCTACGGGTACCTTAATGTGATGAGTGTGTTTCTTAGCTGTGATTGTGCATTGTGTGGAGGGCCCTTGGTTGAGGTTTAGGTGTTTTATTAGTTGTAAGCTCCAGAGGGGTTTTTCAGAGGTCCCTCTCATGCTGCCATTTTGTTGCCAAGTCTCCCTGATAGTCTTTCTTATTGTGTAAATGTTTCATAACTAAGAGTCTTTTTATTTTCTTAATATCTTGGTGTTTAAAATCTTAATGACTTAGAATTTGAATAATTTAGCCTATAGTTTTCAAAACTACATTTTATGTAATTTAGCCTATAGTTTTCAAAACTATATTTTATGTAATTTAGCCTATAGTTTTCAAAATTAATTTTAAGTAAAACATTTGTTGTTCAGTTTTTAGGTCAGTGACTTATTTAAAAAAAAAAAATTCAACCTGGAGATCATCATGCTTAGTGAAATAAAACAGACAGAAAAAACAAAGAACTGTATGACTTCACTCATATGTGGAATATAAAACTGAAAGCAAAGAAAAAAAGAAATGAACAAACAAATAACCCATGGACACAATCAATAGTTTAATGTTTATTTGGGGACGAGTGGGTTAGGGAGGGGAGAAAGGGGAAGGGGTGGGAGAGGAGGGGACGAAGCTAAATATAACGTGATGGAAAGAGAAGTCACATTAGGTGGTGAACTTATTATACAACAAGTTGACAATGCACTGTAGAATTGTATGCCTGAAACCTATGTAATCCTTGCTAACAGATGTCACCCCAGTAAGTCTAACAATAAAAATGAATTAAAAAAAAAATTCAAAAAAACTTTTGAGAAGAAAGGTGCTTATTTTTAAACAAAAGTATTTGATGAGAGTTTTGCAAGTTGATTAGTTATTACTTACAGGTTATGTTCATATAGGGCATGCAAATTTCAATTTATGTGACCTTTACACCAATCAAGGTATTATATTTTCTCAGACAAAGAAGAATTTGTTTTGTGCATGCAGTCACAGACCATGTGTGTGTATAAAATTAAATTTTAAAATTTGTGCAATTAAAATTTAAAATTGGAAATATTTTTAAAAATGGTAAGTAATAAAACACACACTTGTGACCACAAAGAATCCTTAATAGTTAACATTTTGCCATATTTGCTTTACCTTTTCATAATATGGTGACTAAAACATTAAGAAGTTAGAGTCTTTGCCTCCCAATCTAGTCTCGTTTTCCCCCATTGCCCATAAATTTAATGTGTGTCCTCCATTCAAATTTTATGGTTCTACGTATACAGAAATATATTTAGGAGGGAAGAAGAGTCAAATATATGGTGATGGAAGGAGAACTGACTGTGGGTGGTGAAAACTCAAAGCAACACATAGATAATGTATTGTAGAATTGTATACCTGGAACCAATGTAATTTTTATTAACCAATGTCAGTCCGGTAAATTTAACAATAAAAAACCCAGCTATCGTATTCCAGGGTATTATGTTGCATATGGATATGGTTATTGATTTCTAAAGTTGTACTTTTAACTCATAAGCTTAAATAAAAGAATTAAAAACATTTATATAGATACCAAAATAGTACTACCCATTTATAATGCATGTTCTTATTTTTCCCTCACAAATTTGGGTAAAAAAGTGCGCATTATACACAGAAAAATAAGGTATGTCTCTCTATCTATCATCAATAGATATATATAAATAGATATATACACACACATATGTACCTATATCTATATATTATTAGTGGATTTTTTATTTGCTGTATGATATTCTGTCATTTAAACATACCACATTTATTTATTTCTGATAGATATTTCAGTTTTGGCAAATATTTTGCTTTTACAGACCATACTGAAATAAACATCTGTAAATACATCCACTTGTAAACATGCAAGTGGAAACTCTAGTGAAAGTGAGAGTTTCTCTAGAGTATATAACTGGAAGTAGAAATGTTGAATTATACAATAAGGTCAGGTTAACCTCTATGTCCTTTATTTACTTATTGCCAAAATATTATGCCCAAATAGTTAAAAATTTAATGGACAGTATGAAAGAGCATATCATAAAAAGTTTAGTCTCCTTTTATCCCTTCTTTTATGCTTCTGCCTAGTAGCCATCACTTTCAACTGTTTTAAAAGTTGATTCTGATATTTACTTCAATTAAATATAATATGTACATACTGGCATTGCTTGATAATTAATTCTAGAGATCTAGTATTTTCTTGCTTTGGGACATAAAGACTTTTAACTCATTTATAGCTTCTCCTTTCTTCCTTCTATTCTTCTATATAATTTTGTATCTCAGTTTTTGATTATTAAATTTCTATTTGTGTTTGCATCTTTTAACTATGTAACAATGGTTTTATTTCCTATCTTCTCCTTTATTTTGCTACTTTTTCTGAAGTTAATAATTGTTTGATTTCTAATTTTTTTTCATTATGAGTGTTCTTTGAAAATTTGGATAAAGTGTTCCCATAGTTCCAAAATCTCCATAAAATATATATCTCAGTATCATTTCATCAGGCCTAAACTTTAAGACAACTCATATATTCAATTTCCTGCTTGGAAACATCAATACTGGGCACATCTGACATTCTGCCAATCTGAATTGGTTGCATTCATTCTCTCCTTTGATGTTCCCTGTTTTTGCGGAACTTACCTTTGTCACCATTTTTGGAATTCTCTTTGCTTTTCTTCCATCTTCTTTGTGCACCTGGACAGAGCAAAGAGAAGAAAAAGGGTCCCACCGCTCTGTATGAATTCTTCACCACCTTCTCCTATGCCTGATAACCTTCACACTGATACCTCTCTGTATTTCCAGAGAACAAACCCTTATGTCCCTCCAGGGGCTGGGCAAGGGCAGTTGCCTGGCTTAGTTGAGGAAGAGGACTTGGGGGGGTCTAATTACTAACTGTACAGTCTTACAAACAATCCTTGTGTTTTTAGCCCCTTCTCTGCATCATTGCCTCTAATTCTTGAGCCTTTCTAAGATTCTGAGGGCTAAGGCAGCTTGCTTCTCTTTGCCTCTCCTGATAGAGGCAAAGACGTACTTTGTGTTTCTGTTTCTTTTTCACTTTGCTGCTTGAGGAGATCTTCAAATGGGGAAGCCATCAGAAACATCTTCCCTTCTTTCTGTCATGTCCTGTTGGTTCTTTCAAGGACTCAGAAGTTAGATTTCCACATTCCCAATAACTACTATGGCAGTGGTTGCTGAAAACAAGTTAGGAACTTAATTGAGACATCACTAAATTGGACTGGAATTACCTGGAAAGTAAAAAACAAACAAACAAACAAACAAGAACTAGATAAAATTTCTGTACCAGGTAGACTGAAGACTTAATGTTGGAAGATTAAAATGAGTATAGAAAATAAACAAAAGGATGATCACTATTTAAGATGGTAAAGATATTTCTGACTCTTTTTTTTTTTTTTAATTTTCTGGCCATAAGTTTATTCAACACAAAATAATTCCTCTAACTTTACTGAGGTGGTTGACCATGCCCACGACCAAAGCCTCCTCTAAACTGAAATTCAGTTGCTGACCCAGCCCCAGCCTTGGCTTTCTTGTGGGCATATGTCTCTGTCAGCTTCCTCTGGTGTGAGTCTTGCAGGTCGCTTGCCCTCCAGACCTTTGGGCCTTGGCCTGCCAGTCTCAGGCCGGCCGCAGCGCAAAGGGGCAGGCAGGACTTCAGAGGACAAGTGAAGATAATCACGGAGATACTGGATACCCTCATTGGTAAGGTACCAGTAGAAATGTCTCCAGGCAAACTGTTCCTTCACATAACCTCGTGATTTGAGAGATTGCAAGGCCTTCATGACGTGGAGATTAGGCACATTCTTATCTGCCAGCTCAGGGTGTTTAGGCATGTGAACATCCTTCTTGGCCACCATCTCTCCCTCCTTAAAAAGGAGTTCATAAATGGCAATCGGTTCTTCTCGGGCGTCAACATCATGGCGGCTTCTACGTAGGCCCAGGAGCTGGAAAGCTATTCTGACTTCTTTTGAAAAGTCATCTCAAAACAATAAAAAGAAGAAAAAAATGAAACTGAATCATTATCATTGATGCAAATAAGAACTATTTGTGTCTCCAAACCTCAGTAAATGAAGACAGAAAGGAAGTAGGTCAGATCTAAGTGCTTGCAGTAGAAGTACCAATGTGAGGTAAGTTGGCTGTATGATATGACTGCAATCCAACTATACAAGTTTACCATTCATTACTTTCTTACATGTGCTTCCTATTTATACCAAAAAGATCCTTCAGTTTTTCAGATTTTATCTGTATTTTATATCTCCTTGCTATGCAAAAACATACACTACTCCCTCTGCATAGAAAAACAATTCTCAAGCTTGGATTGTGTGTGTCAGATGGGGTAGCTGAGAATTTAAAATATTTTTCTAGTGATCTGGTATTCACTGAGAATTTAAAACCTGGACCAATCTGCAATGTCCTTACCACTCCCTTTCTCTACTGCCTTCAGGTTTATCTGTAGCCAAATTCTATTTATTGTTCTGGTCATCTCAAGGACAACCTCCAAATTCTTCCTGCCTGTCTTCATTCTCCATTGCCCTACCCAGGTATTACTTCTCCCTCCACTGATTTCTGTGCAACTCTTTAATTGTATAGTTCTATGACACATATTATATTCTTGCATATGGAGGATTTATATTTATTATTCATTTCTGTCATCCCTAGGCTGTAAATCTCTGGAAAGATCAAACCTCTATTTATTCATTTTATATCTCTCAATGCATTTAGCACAGAGGGACTTGCATATAAGTGGGTACTCATTGAATACTTCAAAACCATTTGTTTTGTGTTTGTTTTTAACAGAAAACTGAAATTATAAGTCTATGGAATGTGACAATAAGGGTGTCATCAGTAGCAGTTCAGATTAATCAATTGTCCATGTTTGAGTGTGTGGTTTAAAATATTAAAAGTCTGGCTAGCTATAATGTTTTTAACACAAAGACAAAGTATTGTACAAATCTTTAAGAGTTTGTCTAAGTTTACAATTTTTAATTTCCTATGTCAAAAATAACTCTGAAATGGGAACCAGTTTTAATTATTATAGATCGCTAGGCCTAATAATTAGAGACCCTATTAAATAGTATTTGCTTGACTAAAAATTATACAACATAGGAAACAGGAAGTAATAGTGCAATATATCAAAGCAATAGTAGTTATTATTCAAACTTCTTGAGTCAGTTAGTCTTTGTCTGGTGTGTCCACTCAGGTTGAGGGTAAGCTGAAAATCTCTTGAATCTGAGAATTAGATTTGGCCTCTACTGGCAGAATGCTTGGCTGCTATAATGGCCAAGCTTTTCTTTGATTAGCAATAAAAAAAATTTGATAGCATCAAAAGAAAAATAGGGACAGATATTATACCCATAAATAACAGTGACCTGTATTATCCGTCTTTATTGTTTCTCTAACTTCTTTTGGTTCTGGGCCCTTAGCTCTCCATCACCATCATGTGCTACATGGGGAGCACCTGATCCCACAGTTGAACCAGTTCTACTTTATTGTTTGGTGCTGATGGAGACTGAAACCAAAATCAGACATTTTTCCTCAAGGAGTTTATGTAACATGTATTGTAGGCAGACAGAATAAATCTCTATAGGACACATTCTGTAATGGATGCTGCTTCTCCGGTCCACCTTCTCTAGAGGCCAGAATTTGAATAAAATGATCAAATGAGATCTATCTAATTCACTTAGCTACTTATCATAACTCCCCAGGACTTCATTTTATCTCAGAATTCAATGATGGCAATAATAAAAATAATACTAACAATAATAATACATTGTAATAACTAAAAGCTTTTGTGAGTATTACCATTCTAAACTATGGCATAAACTACATCAAGTTCACCATGCAGTAAGCTTATACATGTATAAGTGACTGGAATCTTTTTTTATAATCCCTCTCTGTTTTCTATGGAGAGTAGATCTTTAGTGTTATTAAGACAAGCATTAGATCATTGTTTTGGTTATCTTTCTCTGCATAACAAACCGTCCCAAATTTACTGGCTTAAAACAACAACAATCATTAATTTTCCTCACGAATCTGCAATTTGGGCAGGTGCAGTGGGGAAAGCTCATTTCTGCTTTATGAGGTAACATCTGGGGTGGCTTGGGTAATTCAGTGGCAGGGGATTAGAATCATCTGAAGATGCACTCACTTACACATCTGACAGTTGACACAAGCTATCTGGAAACTCAATTGGGGCTCTTGGTCATACAGATGGATCATTTACACATGGCCTCTCCATGTGGCGCTTGGTTTCCTCATAGAATGGTGACTGGGTTAAAAGAGAAAGCATTGAAGAGGGCAAGGCAGGAATGTATATTATTTTTATGACCTTGTCTTAGAAGTCCCGTGCATCACTTCTACCATGGTCTCTTGGTTGAAGTAGTCACAACTGTCCACTTAGTCAATAGCAGGGCTATTCCTTGATGAGAGGAGTATCAGTGTCATTGTGTAATAAGATTTGTGAAACTAAAACTACATGATTCCACTCATAAGTGGAACATAAAATTAAAAACAATGAAGAAACAAAAACTCATGGGAACAGTCAATAATTTAGTAGTTACCTGAGGGTAAGGGAGGAGGAGGTTGGGGGAGAAGCGACAGAGACACAAATATATGGTGATGGAGAGAACTGACTCTGGGTGATGAATACATGATACAGCACATAAACAATGTATTGTAGAATTATACACCTAGAGCCTATGTAATTTTTACTAATCAATGTCACCCTAATAAATTTAAAGGTAAAAAATAAGATTTGTGTAAAAGTGTATAGAAGTTTGAAGACTAGAATCAGTGCTGAAGACTTGGGGGCCATTAGCATACTGATGAGCTCCAGAGAATAGATGGGATTGCTTTAGGAGAGTATATCAAGAAAAAGATGTGGGTCAAGAATGGAACCCTAAAGCACAACATTATTTAAGGGGTGGGCTTATGGAATGGGATGTATTGTGGTGGTAATCTTTGGAAACAACAATCTGCCACAATCTGCTACAGTGAGGATAGAAATAGAAAAAGCCTAAATAAAGAGTTAAATTTCTCTCTATTGTAGGTTTAATAAGGAGAAGACTCTGGAGAGAGGGATGACAGAAATTGGTACAGAGGATGAAAAAGGAAAGACAGTTCAGAGATTAGCTGCTGTGGAAAGCGTTAGTCTGAGAAAATTTCTGAAGTTTTTAAAGAGAATTTGGAAGAAGTTTTGCCTTGGATTTGGACTTTTGTTTCTTGGAATAGCAAAGATGTATTCTGATTGCCTTAGAGGAAGCTGCAGGGGGCAGGGCCAGAATGGTCCTAGATACCCAGTTGTAGTCAGGATACACGTAAATATACCAAAAATATACCTGCGTATATGAATGCTATGTACTATAGTTCTGCTGTAAACTTCCAAATACAACTCATTGTTGATTAGATTTAGATCAATGAACATTTAAGAGGTACTTAGAATGTTCAGGCAATGCTAGTTACTAGGGTTATAAAGGTGAATGAAACATAACTCCTGTTCTGAATCAAGTGGGATGACCAGATTTATACATTGTAAATTTCAGTTAAAATCCTTGAGAACTAAAGGTTTAATTGGATTCTAGAGTCAAAATGCCGAAGCCTGGGTAAGTGACATCACTCTAAACCTCAGTTTCATCATCTGTAAAATGGGAAAGTAATAGTTCCTACATCAAAGAGCTGTTGCGAGGACTAAATGAGAGAAGACATGTAAAATACTTAGCACAGTCCCCAACATATGAAAATCACTTACAAAAATAAATTATTATTATATAATATAGTAAAAATGATAAAAGTTAAGATACAATATTCCATGAGTACACAGTTGGTAGGGAACTCAAAGCACTAAACTAGTTCATGTGTAGGATCAGTGCAAGATGAAAATGTGGAGCGCTTGGTTAAAATTATTATAAATTTAATAAGGTGATATCAGAGCATTAAACCGAGCATGGAACCCTTCTAAGCCTGGGCCTCATGTGACTTACCTAGGCCACATGCCCATCAAGCAGGTTCTGCTCCTATGGTAACTTTGTGAAAATAATAAAAGGTACCCCTTTCTGCCAGGTAGTTGTCTGCCCCACTCGTCTCCTTAGCTAGGCACTTTAGTGCAGTGCATAAAGTGCACAACTGTACATAGTAGGGCTGGACACTTATCCCTACCAAGAGTTTCAGAACAGGCTTCTTAGGGGATGTGATGAATGACTCCTGTCTTGAAAATGAACAAGGCTTAGCCAAGAAGAAGAAAGGTGGGAGGATAAGCAGAGAGGACAGAGGTAAGAAACAGCATGATAAGAGGGGAAAACTACCAGAAATTCTACACTACCAGAATACAAAGTGCAAGGTTTGGAATGATTAAAAATGAGTTGAAGGCAATGGGTTATGAAAGTTGTATATCATGCAAAATAGTCTAGGTTTAAGGCAACGGGGATCCCTGATGGATTATAAGCAGAGGGTTGAGACATGTTCAGATCTGGATTTTGGAGAGATTGTCAAGGCTTTGATTACCTTAATGGAGGCAAGAGTGGACACAGGAAGGGAAGTTATTTAGCTATTGCAATATTTCAGGTTAAAAAAAGACCAAAGCTTGAATTAAAACATCAGTAACAAGGATACAGTGGAAAAGTCAGATTTGGAAAACGTTTAGAAAGTACCATTTGATGATTGTTTATGAGTGAGAAGTGAAAAGTGAAAAACAGGGAACTATTGAAGATGATTCCTATATTTTTTGCCTTGGGTAACTTGGTGAATAGTGGAGTCATTAATTGATTTTACAAATACGAGAGAAGAATGTGTTTGGAGGGAGAGTGGGATAAACTTAGCCCCAGGTAATTATGATTTGAAGGGTTTAGGTAGCACACAGGTGAATTAATATAAAAATCTGAAGATGGTTTTCAAGATTTGGGAGGTCATAACTTACTCATGATAGTTAAGGTCCAAAGAGGGGAATTGCTGTGAAAAATATATCAAAATCAAGATATGGAATCCTAAAATGCAATGGCATTTAAGGGATGGGCACGAGAAAAATTCATAAAGGCAAATGAGAAGCATAAGTCAGACAGAAAGAGGAGAGAGGCAGGAAGGATTCAAGTTTTAGAAGCCAAGGGATTACAGAATTTAAGGAATCAGGAGGACTTCTGGTTTGAAAATGGTGACAAAATAGTCAGGATTTTCCTTTTCACTTCTAAAAACCATCTGAACTTTAGAAAGGCAACAAGGAGAACGAGAAAAATCAACAGAAACCAGGAGCTAGGTAAAACTGCAATCCACAAAACAGGTAGAAATCTGGCAAAAGCTTTAGAAATTAAGTAGAAGGTATTTGTAGGAGGAATTGGAAAGACCCAGCAAAGTAGACTTCTGAATAACTTGCTTGGGAATGGCGTGCATGTTGGTTATGTGAAACCATTCGTAGGACCAGTTGCTACAAGTGGGATTGCAGGATCAAAATGCATGAATCTTGGACATTTTGATGAAAATTGTGAAATTGTCCACCACAGATTTAAAATTCATTTATGCACCAATCAGTAATGTGTAACAACATCTATTCTCTATGTTCTTGCCAAGAATGTGTTGTTAAACTTTCTGACCTTTGCTGAACTTTAAGGTGAAAACTGATGTTTCAGTGTATCTGTGTATGTTTCTCTTCTAGTGAGAAAGTCTGTGCATCTTTTCGTATTATTTTCAAAGAGCCCTTTCCCCATATTATTTCTATAATTGTGATTTGGAGAAACTTTTACTATATAAGAAAAATTGATCATTTGTCCATGAATAAGTTACAACCGTTTTTCTGTTTTGCACTTTTAAAAAATCTTTGATGTGATTTTCCACATATATTAAAAAGAAGTTAATTGTAGGCTAATTAATCAGTCTTTTCTTTTATGGTTTTTCAGTTTGGAAGTATACTTAGAAAGAGTTTTCTTATTTCAAGATCATAAAATTTTTTCTCATGGTTACTTCTAGTTCCTTTATGATTTATTTGTATGAGTCTTTGATCAATATAAAGTTTGTCTTATTATAATATAAAAAATGAATTCAATTTTATTGTTTTTCAAAAGCTTATTCACTGTCTCAAAATGATTTATTAAATAATTCAACTTCATTTAGTTTCTTGAAACATGTAAATTTTCATTATATTTGATTGTTTGTGGACATCCTAGTCTGTTTCTTCCATCTGTTGGTCTATTATTTTTCTGGTAATAAGCCATTTAAATAGTTGAACTAATTATTTTTTAGTAATCTGCTTTTGCATAAATTTATTGGCTATTACCTTTTTAATTTATATTTTTCTTTAAAAATTAAGGTAAAATACACATAACATAAAATTTATTTTTTCACCATTTTTATGTGTATAGTTCAGTGACATTAAGTACATGCCTATTGTTTTACAACCATCACCACCAGCCATCTCTAGAACTTTTTCAACTTCTAAATCTAAAGCTGTGTACCTATTAAAAAAGTAACTTTCCATGCCTCCTTTCCCCCAGTCCCTAGCAACTGTGATTAGAATTTCTGTTTCTACAATTTGACTTCTCTAGATACCACATGTAGGTGGAATCATACAGTATTTGTCTTTTTGCGACTGGCTTATTTCACTTAGCATACTGTTCTCAAGAGTAAAAAAATTTGTAGTGTGTATCAGAATATCTTTCCTTTTGGCTCTTGAGCCATATTTCTGCCCGAGCCCGCTCCTACCTCTTAGGAGTGTACTTTCTCTTCAATAAACTATCTCTTTCTTCACCTCTAAAAAAAAATAAGAATTTCTTTCCTTTATAAGATTGAATAATATTATACATACATACATACATACATACATACATACATATAACATGTTTATCCATCCTTCTGTTGATGGACACTTGGTTTGCTTTTACCTTTTGGCTATTGTAAATAATGCTGCTGTGAACATAGGTGTATAAATGTTCCAGTTCCTGCTATCATCTCTTTTGGATATATACTCTTTTTATATATATATACTCTTTTTATATATATACTTGGAAATAGAATTGCTAGATCATATGGTAACTTCCATTTTTTGAGGAATCATCATACTGTTTTCCACAGTGGCTGCACTGTTTTACATTTTCTTTTCACTCTGTTGAGAGTGTTCTTTGATGCACAAAAGTTTAAAATTTTGATCCAGTTCAATTTATTTATTTATTTTATGTTGTATGTTCTTTTGGTGTCACATTCAAGAAATCACTGCAAAATTCAATGTCATGAAGCTTTTCACCTATATTTTCTCCTAAGAGTTTTTTAATTTTAGCTCTTATTTAGGTCAAAGACCTGTTAAAAGATATTTAAAAAACATCTCACTTATAATAACAATTAAAAACACCTGAGAAGATATTAAATAAAAAGTATGTTACATCTACATAAAGACTATTTTAAATAATATTAAAGGACACAAAAGAAGACTTAAATGAGAAGGCATGGCATATTTTCCATTAAAAAGATTCAACATCATTAAGATACAAATTCTTCTTTATCTATAAACTTAATGCAATTCCCTAAGAATAAGAATAGTAATAAATCCTTGTAATTAGTCAAGCTGATTCTAAACTTTATATGTTAAAAATTGACAAGTAATATATGATCAAATAATTTATCATTTTTTCTTTATATTTGCTTCTCTAATCCTCTTGGAATTGACTTTCATGAATGGTATGAGACTGGGGCCCAATGTTATTTTTCCCAGTTATCCTACATCCATTTATTAAAAAGTCCATCTTTTAACCACCGATTCCTCATGCTATTTTTGTTATATAACAAGTGTTTATATATGAATAGTTCTTTCTCAATTATCTATTCTGTGTCATTGATTGTAAAATACTCCATAATGTTGTTGTAGATTTTTCCACATTCACTAGGTTTAAAAAATTTTTCAAGTCTGTAGGTTAACTTGTTAAGTAATTCCTGTGAAAGAATGAGATTTTGCATTCTCTTTTAAAGTTAATATGTTGGAATCATTAGTTTATTTTAATAACCTATTCAAGGGGGAAGACTCTCAGACACAGTTCTAATCTAAGTTAATGGAAGGAGGCACAGCTTTTACCTACTGGGTGACTCATTTATAATAAGAGCAGTGAGGGTATAGTTAGTGACTTATTAATAACTAAGTCATAAGTTTGGTGAGCAAATTCAACTCCTAGGACAAATATTGCTTACCACACGAAATGAACAAAGTTTCATTAGTGTATCTCAAATGTTTCAAGTCAACAGTTCTGGGAACTATTAAAATTAACTTCTGAATATTTTAGAACAACCCTTTGTCCTTGGTATACAGAAATTTAGGTTTATATTGGTTTAGATTAAGTGTAGATTTAATTTATTTTGTGGTTACTGTACATAAATATTCTCTAAACTTCTTCTGTACCCAATGCTTTGCAAAAGCACTATTGTTAGCAACATCTTCATTTCAAGTTTTCTATAAAATAACAAATAAAATTGTGACCTATGATTTCATTTACAGTTTTAACTAAAGCTATTTTTCCATTTTCACACTTCAAATACCCAAATTAATTAATTTTAGTTCTGTATTTGAATTCTTATTAATAAACTAGGTTTTTATTTTCAGAGCAGGAGCATATTTTTATTCATCAATTTACAGAGATAAATATTAATGAGAGGAACTTTTAAATTGTATTTTTTCAAAAATGTTTTTCCATTAAAATATTTTCTTTTACTATACTCACCTTGACACATTCATTGTCATTAATTAAAATGTTATTTTGTCCTCATCTTTCCTCATTTAGTTTAACTCACAGCTTTCATAGCTTGCCATTTTAATCTCATCATCTCAAATCCAAAATGCCAAAATGTTTAGCTATTTTGCAAGTATGATATTATTGAATGTCCTATGTAAATGTGAAACTGCTTGAAAATAATGTCCTTCAGAGTATCTTTGGTAAATAGAGAACTATTCTAATTTAAATGGCCTTTTGATATCTACTCTGATTATCATTGCTTTATTGACTTTGTGACTTGCCAAGAGGAATCAACAAAATGTAAAAGAGAAGGAAAATAAGTGTCTAGGAATAACATTATATCCAAGAATATTTGACACATCTATTTGATTCACAGATTTAAGAATGTACATAAAGCTAAAAGTACTGTAACAGACTATAGAGTACTGCTTGGTGTATTATAGATGCTAAATTAATA
Source organism: Lyroderma lyra (assembly GCA_004026885.1). Taxonomy (NCBI): domain Eukaryota; kingdom Metazoa; phylum Chordata; class Mammalia; order Chiroptera; family Megadermatidae; genus Lyroderma; species Lyroderma lyra. The sequence continues at coordinate 169,359 of PVJL010002802.1, forward strand.
TTTGTTAAGTGAATGAGTGAAATTCAGGCTTTTTACAGGAGGTAAAAACAAGTACAGTGTAGTTTAACATATTTAGCTTCTTCGGCTCAATAGCAAATGGTAGTATTGCTCTGAGTTAATATTATCCTCCACTTTAGTAACTTGGGAAATAAAAGTCTACACAATTGATTACATAGCATTTAAAGTAATGGGGAGATGTTTTAATCAAGCATGGGGAGGGGAGTCTCCTTTACTTTTCTTTTACTTCTTTCTCTTCCCTTCTTCCACTATATTTCTTTTATAAGTTAGGAATCAATTAAATTCAGATTAATTATGAAAAATTCAGAAGGAAGGCTTCTTTTCCCCTCTTCCCCACTTTTGCTTAACTCAATAGAATTTTGATGTATATTTTAGGAAGTTTGCTTGGGAAAAAGATTCTAAAATTGCAGATTTGTTTGCAAAAAGTGGATTGAAGAATGCCTTTGGGTTTGATATCCATAGGGGAGCAAAGGAAGTAAGAATGGCAAGAGTGAGTAGCTGAGCTGTGATGCAGTTGTGACAATGGCCTCAACCATCTTGAGGTGAGGTGTGTAACTAGTATGAACCTTCAGAGTTGTTCCACTTTGAAGGAAGTGCTGGGCCTTTGTAACCTTGCATCAGTGGAGGTAGGCAGGTCCCCCAGAAAGAGACTGGATCTTTGCAAATGGCTCTCTTGAGCTGATTAAGGGGAGGTCTGGTAGAACCCACTTCATAATGATCGCTTCTGGCCTAGTAGTCAATCTCCAGCAATCCGGCTCTCTGTCCTTTACCAAGGTTCAATAACACTACAGAGTTTCTTTCTTTTTTTAATGATGGCATAGTTTGACCCAGAACCTTAAAGATCTACATTGTGATTTCACTTTGGCCATTTGCCATAAACTCCACACAGTTATCTTTTCCTGTCATGAATACCTTTAATACTGAAAAGTCTTCCAGATCATATGTTCAAGCATTGCAAGTCTTGCTGGACTTGCTGCAAGTCTCTTTCCTGCTTTGGGTCCCACTCAAACTTTCATGGGACCTGGTAAGTCAGTCAGAGCAGTATTTACTAGTGTGTGATATGTTGCTCCAGAAACCAAGCAGGACTATGAAGCACTGGGTTTCTTTCTTTATGCAGGAAGATACAAGGTGCAATAATTTTGTTCTTTAATTTAGAAAGGATGTCATGGCTAGTCCCAGACCACATATTACTTATATAGCATGTCCCTGCTTCTTTATAGGATTAAACTTCCATGCACTTGAATGTAGATGTTACATCAAGGCCTGTTCTAAATATTCTACTTCTTGCTCATAAAGTTCAATTAGCATGGAACAGTGAACCAACACACTGTTTTGCCAAATGACCAAGACAGGTCTCTCTGGACTATATTAAGTCATTGGGTAAAAGAATTATCTTAGCTTTAGTTAAGCCTGTACTTGCTTCAAGTGAATTCAAACAATTTCTGATTTTTCCAATAGAGATGGAAAATCACATGTTCATCACACTAGTGATAGTAGACCATGTACCTGAAGCCTTGATAAACTGCTCTAGCAAACAGACCTCACCTGGCACAGCAGCTGCAATTAGATTAGTTTTTAATTGAGGTTGCTTTACTTTACTGTCATTCTCTAGGATATATTTGTTTTGTGTAGGGTTCAGGTTGGTTTATTAAATGGGGATATGATGCAAAACATCAACCATGCATCTTTAAGGTCTTTAAAGGTGGCACCGATCTCTGCACTCCCTTTATCCTTCATCCAAGGATAAAATAAATTTAAAAATTTTACAATCTTGGGGGAGGGGAAGTTTCAGAAGCTTTAAATTGGCTTTCTCTATCACCTAGGTCTTATCCCACAGTCTGAGGAAGCAAGACTGCTAATTATCTTTTTTTTTTTTTTTTTTTTTGGTGGTTCCCTGACCGGGAATCGAGCCCCCGCCATGGCGGTGAGAGCGCCAAATCCTAACCACCAGGCTACCAGGGAACCACCCCACCCCCACCCCAATACTGCTAATTGTCAAATAGGTCCATTATAATTACACATTTCAGGAGGCATGACCACTGGATGGCTCTATAGACCCACTATTAGTAGGAATTGGGCCAGGACTCTTTTTATTTACTTTACTCTCATTTTCTGGTACTCTAACAGTGGGGACATGATGATGCTTCAGTGTCACCTCAAACTCTGTGTCCAAAGTCCTTGAAATGTTTGGGTATTTTCTTAGCTGAGTAAAAGGCCTTAGTTCAGGTCCCACTGGGGAAGGCTTGAGGAAATTGTTAATTTATTCACTTGTCATGGTGATACAGGTCCTTGGAACTCCCTCTTTCAATGTGTAAAACTTGCTGGTCTTTAAATAACAGTTTTTATATAATTTTATTTAAATCTCACCAGAATCCACATAATTAGAATAGCTGTTACATAAGTGCCCTCTCTCTACTTTTAAGAAACCGAGGTTTAGGGAGTTTGGGTCACCCAAATAGAAAGTTGCAAATCCTGTATTTGTATTGTGAAACAATGTTTTTTGGTTTTTTTTGTTTTTTTTTTTTTCTCTTAAGTTAAATACTATCCTGGAGAAGCCATGGCTGCCTAAATTTGCCCCAAGTTAGATTGTATTCAGATACTTCTTTGTGTCTGAAAGCAAAGCTGAAAGGCAAAAATACAGGGAAAATGTCAGTACATCCCTAGGATATCAGATGTGTTGGAAAATTTGTTTTTCTTGTGTTCTATCATCTGGCCTTTTTCCATTACAGAGTCTTCCTACTGTTAGGGCAAGTACTGAGATAGGAAAACCTGAATGATCTAGGTATAGGACACACAGGGATTCTCTTGGTGACTGCACATCTGTATGCAGCTAATAAATTTTAATACTTTATGAAAAGCTGACTTTTCAGTAACCTCAAATGTGAACAAGTGGAAACTGCCTTTTCTTCCCCAATTCAGATCCCAAGGGTACGAATATCTTGGAAAGTTTCACTCTCCTATATGGATATAAAAAGATACGTCATGCAAAAATAATGATTTAGCTTTTTATTAGTCTGTCTTAGGCATGAGTTGCACAACTTCCTTTGCTTTCTAGACATGCCCTTTGTTTTTGTCTTGAATCAGGGGAGTGGGTCTCAGCGCTGGTGTGAGGGTGAGAGTGGATATCTTTGTCTTGTTCCTGATCTTAGAGTAAAGGCTTTTAATTTTTCACTAGTGAATATGATGCTCGCTGTGGGCTTGTCATCTATGGCCTTGATTACATTGAGGTACAATCCTTTTACACCTAATTTGTTGAAAGTTTATTTTTTTTATCATGAAAGAATGTTAAAATTATCAAATGTTTGTTCTGTTTCCATTGAGATGATAATATGAGTTTTATCCTTCATTCTGTTGATGTGTACTACATTTATTGATTGACTTATGTTGCCTCCTAGGATAAATCCACCTTGATTATGGTATGTGATCCTTTTAATGGGCTGATTAATTTGGTTTGCTTGTATTTTGTTAAGGAATTTTGCATTTATGTTCATCAGAGATACTGGCCTGTCATTTTCTTTCTTGCAGTGTCCTTGTCTGGCTTTGGTATCTGGTTAATACTGGTCTCATAAAATGAATTTGAAATGTTACCTCTTCTTTATTTTTTGAGGAGCATTTGGGAGGGATTGGTATTAATTCTTCTTGGTAGACTTGACTAAGGAAAGCTCTTTTCTTTGTTTTTAGCTCCTCCCAGGTGCTCTAACTGTGCTGGTAGACTCAGCACTCGGAGTGAGGTGAGACAGAAGTTGGTTTCTCAGGCAGCACCCTGAAAGCGTGGGGATGGTGGATGGATGCCTCAATCATTCTTTTCCCTGAGGGAGAAATTGCAGGCTGAGTGGATTTCTCTCAACCCTGAACGAGGTGACAGGAGGGTGGGGCTGACATGGATACAATAAAACTGCTTCTCTGATTCATTTTAAAGCTGGTTTTCTCTTTTTTGTGCTCCTCTGGGGTATTGCAAATTCTTTATTTTTATTTTATGCTTTTACCTTTTTGTCTTTATTTTTTATCGTTAAATTTATTGGGGTGACATTGGTTAGTAAAAATTACATAGGTTCCAGTTGTACAATTCTACAGTGCGTCTTTGTATTGCATTGTGTCTTCACGACCCAGAGTCAGTTCTCTTTCCATCACCATATATTTGACTCCCCTCCCTCCTCTACCACCCTTTCCCCCTTTACTCTCAGGTAACCACTAAACTATTGACTGTCTCCATGAGTTTTTGTTTCTTTGTTGCTTTGTTTTATATTCTACGTAAGTAAATTCTTAACTGGAGTTTGGACATGTCATATAAATATTTAGGCTCACATATTTTTGTTTCATAAATGTCTGTGTAGGGGACAAGGACTGGAACTTCCTATTCCACTGTCTTGTTGATGCCATTCAAATGTCTAAATTAGCTTTTTTAACCCTATGTGCCTGGATGGTCCAGGAGATCACTGGACTCCTGGAAACAATTTTAGAAAATGTAGAAGAACATGCTTTCATCAGGTTCTTAATGTTTCCTCCAAAGGTTAAAAGTTTAATGTGTTTATATACTGGTAATGAGGTCAACCAAGAACTGGATTCAGCATCTCTGTGTTTAAGTTTTTTTCTAAATTTTTAATTTTACATAGTACACGGGTCTGATAACCTAATCTCCATTTTAATCATTGGTTTTTTGAGAGGGGGACATTCTGAGTTCCAAATAACTTATAAAATCTTGAAAGACACCCCATTTATAAATTGAAGCTATCTACACTTGGGATAAAAAATAATTGAGTTTAAAGGATTTCAGCAATGATAAACATTTTTATTCTTTAGCTTGGATTATAAATTCTAAAAGATTAGACCATGTATATCTATAAAGCACAGTTCTATACACACACATGAATACCTAATGGCAACTTGTACTTTTAATAATTATTAAACAAATTGAACTTATTTAAATTGTTCAAGTAATCATTCTGAAAACCAGACAGATTGTCTATAAATGAAGTATAAGTAGGGATATCTCCTCCAAATTCTAAATCATGGCTTTAGAACTATTTTGTTCTTTTTTATTCCCTTTCTTACTATTTCTGTTCCTACTCAAGTGAAGGGGGGTTGAGGGATGAGTGGTATATAAGCAACTGCATAGTTTAAATCCAGACGAGAAGACAGACTTTTATAGTAGTTCCTGGATATGAATTGATTCCAAGACAGGAGTCAAAATTTGTGAGCTCAAAACTTCCTGTGTTGCTGGTATACGTTCTGCTAATACAGTTATTTCACAATTTTTAATATAATTATTTCCACTAAACAGAACCAAATGCATTATTTGTGGCCTTTGTTTTATATAATTTGATAGTTACTCTTTTTTTTTAGAACCTGAATTATGAGGCAAAGATTTCAAGTAGCAATCATCTGTTTGGTCTTATTTTCAGGCATCTTTAGGCACACTAATATTAAAAGTTTTAATCTTCTGCAAATAATTTTTACCTTGCAATTTACATATCTTGTACTCAGTGTAATTTTTACTCTTCTTAACATAATGCAATAGTTAAGAAACCTATTATATCATCACAGTAGCAACTTATTTTTTTCTTTAATGAGTTGGAGTACATCTTTGATAATTTAGAGTGCCAAATGACTATAAAAGAAAACATTTCCAAATTTCTCATTTTTATTAGTACTTATTTTTTTGGGTAGAGCATATCTCATCTATTCTGACAGGTTTTTAAAGAAAAGCAGTTCTATCTGCCAAGAAAAGAAGAACTGATGTTTAGAGAATGGTTATTAAGCAGAGGGGAGTAGAGTGACATCCTCCACAGATGTCAGAGGACTTGGGTAGGTTCAGCCTTAATACCTTGTCAAATTACAAAGCATCTAATGGTGGCAGAGAGAAGTTTTCCTAGAGGATAACCTTGGAGAATAGGAAACTTGATCATAAAGAGATGGAACAGATAATGCAACAAATAGACGATGCACTGTAGAATTGTATACCTGGAACCTATATGACTCTTGATGACCAATGTTACCCCAATAAGTCTAACAATAAAAATATATATATATATATATATATAAAAGAGATGGAGACTATCTTATTCAAAACCCACAAAAGACAAAACCATAAGAAACAGGCTTATTGTGAAACAGAAGAAATAGGCTCTACCACCTCCATACAAGTGGCTTCAGGAGACGTTGTTGCATTTCCCTTGCTGAATATTATTAAAATTAGGGAGAGGTTTTTGAGTCTGGAAAAGTATGAAGGAAAATGTTTAGAATTAAAGGAAAACTGAGTACTTTTGAAAACTTCCTTTCCAATTCTATGAATTCATGGTAAGGATACACTAAATCTCTTCCTGCCCACTTTTTCCTGATTTTCTATATACCTTGAACCAGAAGGGATAATTAAATTATGATCTTTAACAATATTTATTGCTTGGCCACTGGCTTCATACAATTTGGTGATTTGTTGTAAAGTTAGTCATTAACAATAAAATTAGTTCTGATAAAGCACTGAACTTTGAAAAATATTTATTTTAAAATATAAACTGGGGAAGTTTTCCTTACAATTGTCCTTTATAATTGTCTTTTTTACTCATTTGTATTTACTGTGCTTTTGTCAGTGGGAGAGGAAAGACTTATAGGGGAGAAGCCAAGTTGTGCATAAACTTGGTATATGTAAGAGTGCTTTTTATTACACCTATGGACACTAATCAAAATGTTGAGAGTCACTGGTCTAATCTACAACTTTGTACAATTGGGCACTGTGTTGGAGCCAATAACTATAAAAGAGATAGGTTTTCATAATAGAGGTTGACCCAGATAGCCCAAGGACCAGCCCTGAATAATTATTATAAATGAAGACATCTCACCATTACAAATTCTTTTCTTGTACTCAGAGTCCTATAGGTATTTTTCTACTTTTTACATTTAAAATAACTATATACCCTATACCCCATCTCTAAAACTCACTCTTTTGTTTTGTCATTTATGTGATTGGATTAATGAGCTAATAACTCATTTTGTGGTGATGCCATCATTTTTGCTTATTAGGTTGTGCTTTCTAAAAGGCAGGTGCTATCTACATATAAAAATTAAGTGTGTAGTAAATCCACTTAGATAATGATCTTGTTCTCATATTAAGTCTAATGTATCTCTTGCTGCATATTGTTCACCACATTTGTCATTATAACTTGGTGAAACTTGATTTCTATAGGTTTCCCATCAGTATTGAGCTATAGATTTTGCTGAATACCTCCAATATTGGCAATTCCACTAATTCTTTCTGTGGCTCATTGCACTGTCTAATTAATCTCTACATTACAAAAATGTGCAAAAAAACCAAAAGCTGACTAGAACTCTTCATATTTTTGATTGCTCTCTTACATATGATTAATTTTTTTAAAAATCTCATTTCCTTTTACCGCCCCCACCCCCCCATCTCACTTTATTTTAGCATTTTGTGACAGGCATGTCTTCACTTATACTATTTAAATTCTTCATTTAAAAAAATTTAGTTGCTCATTTTCATGTGCCTCTTTCTTTTACGAGAATATCTTGTATATGTACAAGTTTTATCACTCAGAGACTCCGGAACTTCGGCCATGATTTATTTTTGTTGCTGTTTGATGACAGACAGTTATGTACTATCATGCTTATTTGCAGAAACGGTTAGCATCTGTCTGCAGTTGCTCTGTTTTGACACTGGGTGGCCCAAATGCATGGAGAAGTTGAAACTAACTTCTGTAGGCAATATTTTGATTATGTTTGATGACAGAAATCATCCTATATCACACTAAAAATGAGAGCAAACCTTGTACAAGAATCCAAAGAGAGTTTGAATGAAGAAATTTCGGGATTTGAGTTTGAAAGTTCAGGATTTCTGGAATAATTACATCAGAACAATAGTAGAGTGAAAAGAAAACTGGAGTGGATACTAGGAGACATGAGTGCTTGTTTATGCTCTTGAATAAAAAAATATAATTACTGAACTTAATCTCTGAGCTTCAGAGATTAAATAATATCTATTTTATAGATAATACCTAAAATTATAACTAATATTTTACAGAAGTGTTATGAGAAGAGGTGTTAGTTTTCTTCCTTATTTTTATATTCCATTTTTTATTAAAAATTTATAAACTTTGCTCTCTAGCTTCAGATAAAAGTAGTCTTTGATGTGTAGTCAGTTAGTGAGCAGATCTCACTTCTCCCCATTTTTAGTCACATTCTGTGGATGAACAAAACTATGGATTATTATTATCTATTTAGTTAGTAAATAATACAGGGAAATGGGATTTTGAGCAAAAGGTTATGAAGACCTAGCCTCTTAAGTGTGGTACTGAAAACTTACTTTCTTCTTCATCTGTATCTTCAGAATGTACTTTGCCATGGGAAGTCATTGGTTTTTTGCTAAAGTGAGAGCCTGCCTCTACAACCTTGCATAAGAGAAGTGTGGGGAGGAGAGAGGGCAAAAAGGGAGCGATATAAAAAGTAATCTAATTAATCTGATAAACCAGACAGGAACAATGAGGGTTAGAAGAAACATTAATTGTACATGAATACTACAAGCATAACAAAATCAAGAGATGGATCATCTGGAACTGGTAGTATTGGAAGGAGCTGTGTAGCACACTTGAAGTGTAGGCTGAAGAGGAACCAACTGCAGATAACTGCTATGAAAAACGTATGAATGAAGGGAGTCAATGAATTAAATGAGGTAAAGTTTCCCTGGACTTCCTACCCCACACCAATGGAAATTTTAACTTCTGATGGAGGAAGGCAATAAGACAACATTCTCATCCTGATGATCCTGCCCTCTAATCTATACTGCTAAGACTGGAATATTGATTACATGGAACATTAATTTCTCATAGCTCTGGAGTCTGTCAGTTTCTGCCCAGTCCTGGTCCTAGGGTAGCTGTTCATGATTCTATAGCTACCTACTTGCTGCTTACCTAGTTCTAGAAATCATGAAATCTCAGCCTACCATGATATTAATAGTTTCTTTCTCCTAGAATGTGGTTTCTGTAAATTGTTTTTTGCTGCCTTATACTAGAGAACTGAAATGTCCATAAAGTCAATATTCGTAGAACCTAATGATATTTAGCCCTTTAATAAATAAGCACCAACTCTTAAGTGCAATCAAGAAATAGTTTTATTTTTCTTCCATTATCTTGATGTCTCCAGCTATTACCTTGTGTGATGCCCAGTTGGTCCATGGAACTAATTTATCTTTGACCCATGAAATGACAGAATGCCTCTTGAATATCAGATGATCTATCTTTTAAGGACTGCTGTTCTTGGTCACTTGAGCCAGCTTCTCACCTTTAGAATTTTTCACAAGCAGGCACTTCTCTCTTATTTCACATTTGTCCCCAAACTACTGAGAAACACATTAGATTCTCTGAAGGGCTCTTTTTCTCTCTGGGCTCTGCAAGTATCCAGTCAGGTTGTGAGACCAAGATTGCTCATCTCACCCCATCACTCCCTGTGTCTGACCTTCATGTGAACAAGGGATGAAGATGTCTACACACTAGAGACCTGGGCTCAACCTCAATATCTAAGTTGTCACAGAAAAGGGCTTGTACAGGGTTCAGCATGAAGCTAATGCTGGGTCTCTTCCTTACCTAGCTATTCTGGTGACATACGAAGATGAGCTGATACATTTTGCCTTCATTGTAATATATATATTTGTTACATTAGACATATCTGGATATAACCAGTTCTGTGTAGTCCCATGGTATCTTCCTTTCATCATTCTTGACCTTGCACACACAGATGCTTACACTTTTCACCCAGTGCACATCGAAATGGAGGAGGTTCAGATGTTCGGTTCAAACAGCGTGATGTTATAGAATTCTTTTTTTTTTAAGTTCTTTTTTTGTTAGACTTACTGGACTGACATTGGTTAATAAGAATTAATAGGTTCCAGGTGTACAATTCTACAGTGCATTGTCTACGTGTTGTATTATGTGTTCACCACCCAGTGTCAGTTCTCTTTCCATCACCATATATTTGGCTCCCCCTCCCCCCTCTCCTACCCTCTCTCTCTTCTCCCACCTCCTTCCCTCTTGCTTGCAGGTAACCACTAAACTATTGACTGTGTCCATGAGTTTTTGTTTTATTTCTTTTTTGCTTTCAGTTTTATATTCCACATATAAGTGAAATCATATGGTTCTTAGTGTTTTCTGTCTAGCTTATTTCGCTTAGCAAGATGTTTTCGAGGTCCATCCATTTTGTTGCAAATTGTAGTATTTCATCTTTTCTTACAGCTGAGTAATATTCCATTGTGTATATGTACCACGGCTTCTTTATCCAGCCATCTATTGAAGGGCACTCTGGTTGCTTTCATGTCTTGGCCACCATGAACAGCGCTGTGATGAACATTGGGGTACATAAGTCTTTGCATACTAAGGTTTTTAAATTTTGGGGGTAGATACCCAGAAGGGGGATTGCCATGTCATATGGTAACTCCATTCCCAGTTTTCTGAGGAACCTCCACACTGTCTTCCACAGTGGTTGTACCAGTTTGCATTCCCACCAGCAGTGTGTAAGAGTTCCTTTCTCTCCACATCCTCTCCAGCACTTGTTATTCCTTGTCTTGTTGATAACAGCCATTCTCACAGGTGTGAGGGGGTATCTCATTGTGGTTTTGATTTGCATTTCCCTAATAGCTAATGAGGTTGAGCATTTTTTCATATGTCTGTGCATTGTATATCTTTGTAGAAGTGGCTTTTCAGGTCCTCTGCCCACTTTTTAATTGGGTTGTTTTTTTGTTGTTGAGTCATACTAGTTCTTTATATATTTTAGA